>JAVLVB010000371.1:563527-579034 GCA_032876305.1 Orestias chungarensis | reverse complement strand
CCCAAAAAAAAACTAACCTTCAGGCAGCCCATTTGTTGTGCTTTGTTTAACAAACTATGCATCTCAAGAACAATTTCACATTTCTCACATGTCCGCTTTTATGGGAGAAATGTCCTCTAGTTTCTTTGGCCAGTGTTTCAATGGTGTGATGGCCAGGGAAACACACTGATGCATGTGATCGTAGGTGTGGCGACTCCGGTACTGATTTCTAATTATGTTAATATTTGAGAACGCAGATTCACTTGTGTTTGTGGAGCCCAACATTGTAAGGATGTGCACTTTCTGTCCACTCTGGTTGGAACTGGCAGTTTTTGGTGCAAATTTTGAGCATGCCATTACTGTTCCGGTCCGTAAACGTGTGGCTGCTGCTGAGAGTGAAGCTCTCGAGTTTGGGAGGGCTGCTTTTTATCGTTGCCATGGAGCCAACCCCCAGCCTCGTATCGAGATCGCGGCTCGTGATTTCAAAATAAGAGCGGGCAGCGCGATTGAATTTTTTTTTTATTATTAAAAAAATATTTTCAAAACTGTTTGTGGGCCATTAATAGATACCCAAAGGGCCACAAAAGGCCTGCAAGCCGCTACTTGAGTATGGGGGCCCTACAGTAGATTCTTGAAGAAAAACAAACTTTTAAAAACACATTTATTTACCCTGTGAGGCTCAGGTACCAGGTCTTCCTCGCCGTACGTGGAAACATCCTCGAGATCCTGCGATGGTGGAGGTATGCTGTTACTTGAAGGTTGTGTGTCATCTGAACCAGGGAATCCTTCCACGTCATCCTCGTCACTGTCGCCGCCCTGAAATACAGTGATCCCCTGGTTTAATACTTCAGACACGCCGTCAAAGAGCAGCTTAAGAAAAAATAAAGTCGGTCTTAAGGGTCACAGGGCAAAATCACTTCTGTTCTCAGCCCCAATGTTGCCCCATCCTGCCACGACTCACCTGAAATAGCTTCACTCATACATGTAGGTATTTCATGATTGTTCGAAAGTTTGCAGCCATATTTGATAATGTGCAATCCATGAGCTTATCCAGCTTCTTTATCTACTTTCTAGTACAAACATCTTGGTACATTTGGAACAAGACAAAAGTAACTAACAAGTTACTTTTTGATGACTTATAGTAGCTCGTTTCAAACAAATAACACCTTGATTTAAAGCACTAGTTACACTGGAAGAGTTTTTCAAAATTTCAAAGCAAATCCACTAAACAAAAATACTTGGTAAGATTTTCTGTCTTTGCATCGTTCGCTTCCTCTACACTTTTCATAGTTGTTGTTCTCAGTGATGGGCCCTTGATAAGATCAGTTACACTTTGTAATCGCTACGATAAATGAAAATATGTTCACCTCGCTATGAATGGGATCTGTTTTACCATCATTTTCTGCAAATGTAGCAGATTCCCGCCTATATAAAGACGTTTACAGACCTCAAGACCAGGACAGAAGTTGGCCGTATCGTTTGCGTTGTTGTAGTCGTAATCACCGATGCCTTCCCCGAGCTCTCCTGACAGTCTCTTCTGGGCTTCTTGACTCAACTAAGCAGAGTAGAAAACACAGACTTCATGTTTAAATATTTAGATTAAATGGGCAGATCCAAATAAATACTTTTCCCTAAATGTACAGTGGATTTTTGATTTTTTATAAAGGTCAGGTCTTAAATTGAATTTTATTTTTACACTGTGTGCACAATCATTAGACAAGCGAGTAATTTAACCATCTGACAATGTAAGGCATATGTTCATAAGATAACATCAAATAACATTTTTGTCTATGTGAAGTTTTTATTTGTGGAAAATGTTTTATAAAGGTTGGCAAGTAAAACAGATTTGTTGAGACATTTTTTATTTTTTTTATTTTCAAACTTCTCCCATCGTGAGGATAATGCCCATCATCATGGAATCATTCTTTTTTTTTTGCTGCAAATGGTCGACTGGATCACATGACTGATCAATGCGGATGTTTTTGGTCCGTATGATTCAGCCAGAGTACCCAGAGAGAACTGACGCATGCAAACGGAGACCAAATAAAATTCCATGCAAAAACACTCCCAGACAAGGACTGAGAGTTGCTTCAGGGTCTCCTGAACCCAACTTTAATCCAACTAACCCAAAGATAGAACCGTCTATAATAATGTCCAACAGCAAGTTACCAATTTGGCTGCATTTTAGAGTCAGATTAAGTTAAACGCTAAATGGCCTGAACTTATATAACAGACGGAAAATTTGAAGCACGTGTCACCTGAGCAACATTCACCGACCCACAGATTCGGTCGGCGACCTGGGTTAAGTGCCTCGCACATCGACGTGTGACGGACGGCTGCTGGAATAAATGAGTCTATAGACCAGGAGAGGCGGATCTCACCGAGCTGAACGGCTTGAGGCTGAGCTGGGAGAGAGTCTCTGGGGCAAACTTGAAATCTGCAGGCAGGGTCGTCTTCTTGTTGCTGGCACTGAGGGCAGACTTGCTGTTGGTGGTGGCCGCCTGCAATTACAGGGGAACAAGACGGTCACGAGCTCATCCGCATTCTGTCAGACCATCTTCAAATTCAAAATACTTTATTATTCCCAAAGAGAAATTAAAAGTCATATCTTATAAGATTAAAGTTTGATCAATGAGTTTTTGTTGAAGCTGATGGGGGTTGGAACTATTAATCAATCTGATAAGGAGGATGCTCAGTTTTTCATTTTATAAATAATCCCTCTTTGCAAACTGATCCCCAGGATCCAGCTTGTTACCTAGCAATCTCATATTGATGATCCATTGAAGAGATGGCTTTAACTTCATACTTCTCCCTCTGACCTCTTTGATACTGATCTACTACACCTCCGAGGCTGCAGTTCAGGTATTATTTCTGTTTTTATGATGTTAACCTGCTGCTCCAGTTGTAAACTAACTTGCTGCCACGGTTGTAGATCATAAGAAATGTCCACAAGTAAGAAAACATCAATACTTTCCCACCAAATAGGGAAGAAAAGACGAAAATACTAACAGAAGTATGAGAACTTCAAAAACATGCAGCCTCCTTTACAGTCACAACTCCAGACAAAATGCTTAGGAGGCATCAGTACATCTGTATTTCATTATTTCATTAATGAAGCCATAGTGCCTCACACTATTAGATATTGATTTATATTCCATCCAAGAAGTGAAACGCCTTTTATTGAGATTTATTTGATTGTTTTAGAGTGTTTTTCAAGTGTTTAACATTTGTTATTTGGTTGGCCTGAGTCAATAGTTAACAGAACGTCCTTTTGTCTTCTATGCTGATCAACACACTTTTTTTTCAACCCATTATTTAAAAATAGCTAAAAATTAGTCTGCTTTGGAAACATTCTAAAATCTAACCTAAGTCTTTCCTCAAACTTTGATTTAACCGGATTAAGACCTAAACATTTTTTGATATAGGATACTAAAGGTAACGTCAGTTTGGCTTCACGTTGCGAGTTGGACAACAATTCTGAGTTCAACTCTGAATAAAACAGGACACGAATGAACAAAACGAAAATAAAGAAATAAGATGCTGTTTGAGCTAACCTACCACTAGCTGTGCTTCTATCAACGTTGTTTTCTACAGTTTTTAGCATCGCATTAAAAAAGGCTGATGGAAACAGCAAAATTCACCGTAACTTTTTAATTTTGCAAAAACATTTTTAGGCTTACACGGGCTAAAGTAGAGATGGAGACACATGTAGTTAACGTTTCCTACAATTTCCAGTTGGTTGTAGCCGTGCTTAACGGCAAAATCTGGCAAAATTACGCTTTGTATAAGTTGGTAGATTCGCTTTAAAAACGTTGCATGCAAAAACACGTCTAGTTCACGGCCTATTTTTTCCCCCTGTGACATTTTAAACGTTCGTTTAAAATTCACAACACAACTGGACAGAAACCTTTGTAGCTCTAGCGGTATGAAAGGATTGGCCACCATGCTGCACGGTAAATTTACACACTAGCTTCCACTCTAGTGATACATTTGCCTCCGTCCTCGTGTTGTTTGTAGCCCCATCCATCCTTCAGTGAACTCTGACCAGGTTCCCTATTGAGTAAAAGCATCACCACAGAATGACGCTGCCACCACCACAACGATCATTTGATCACAGCACCTTGTGCCGCATGCTTGCTGTTTTTGCCTGATATGGTGTCTTGTTAACTTCAAATCATACTTGTTTTGGCTGCTGATAGAAATAATTAGTCCTCTTCTGACATTTCTGTAGCTTTATCACTGATGTCTATTTTTATTGTTTGTTTTTTCTAAACCCACAACAACCTTTTCCATAAAATACAGCATGAACCGCACCGTTCAAAGCATATTCTAACCCATTTGTGAGCTTTTATGACAGTGGAACGAGAATTTCACTACTTTTGTCAAATTTCAAGACGTTAGACTGAAGGAAAAATGTTAAATATCGATATGGTAAACATTTGAATTTCTTTAAAATGGTAAATGATAGGAAGCAGTGTTGAAGCTCTATATTATTAGACTGCTCTGTCTAATGGATATTAAACAATCCCACCATGGTAATGCAGACGGATGCTGACTGAAACGCACTTCATGCCAGGAGCTTTTTCCAAAAACAGCAGCGGGTGTGTCGATAGAGATTACGGTAGTAAAGTAAAAACATCATAAATCCATCATTAAGTTAAAAGGGAAAAAAAGTAAATATATACATGCATATTTTTATAGCAGGTGCTACAGTTAGAGCAGGTTTACCCGTGTTGTGCGGAAGCACGTGTCGAAGTTCACGTCATCGTTGAAGTCTATTTCAAAAGTCTTTTTAGGCTTCCTTTTTCGTGTCTCTTTGTTGGGAAGATGGTCCACTAGAACAGAAGAACACGAACTGATTTCTGTATAGAAGCACTACAAGGATCAATAACCAAACCTATGCCTCATTTGTTCCTGGATCACTCAATGAGGCAAAACTATAACTTGTAGCGTGTACACAGCAGAGCAAGAAAACAATCCTTTTTTATTTTTTTTACTCACACTTGTGTTTCGGTTTGAACTGCCAGTATCCGGGGCCGGCCCAGGTGGCCATGGTCCTGGGGCTGAAGTACGAATACTCTCTGGGCTGAGATGAAAGTTGCAGACACATGGTAGCGATGTCTCCCTCCCCAATGGGAATCACGTCTCTGCATGATCAACAACAGAATTATATATATATAAAAATAATAAAAAGGAACGATTTTGAATCGTTGGCTCCCTCAGTCCTACTGGTAACCTCCGCAATGGACTTTGTGTTATGTTTTATTGCGAGAAAAGTGCTTTATAAACAAAGTTGGATTTAAAGTTTGAGCTATACCACGGGAAAGAGTTTTTCGGTCTAAAACCCATAGAAAACAAACTGCTGAAAACTTATAGGATGTTTTCAGCTAAACTTTCTGACGGGCTTCACTGTTTTTTCATAGTGATACCACATGTAGGATAATTGATCCAGGATATTGAGGGACTGTCTCATCGTGGACAAAGGACGCGACAGGGCGAGCTCAAAACGTTCCACGATATAAAGAAAACAGGGAGGAAAAACATCACTCTTGGTAATATAAAAATCAGCCCACATACCTTTCTTTGCCAGAACCGGACGACTCACAACCCTCCTTGTGCTCCTTTGATCCTTCCTCACTGTCGCCTAATCCATCCTCATAATCAGCATCAAAGTCAGGGTAATCGTCCTCCTCCGGCTCCGGCTCAGCGTTCACGTCGAACACGTGTTCACCCTGCTTGATCTTCTCCAGCAGCTGATTCATGGTCTGAAGGCAAATCAACACAAACTTTCACCTGCTTGGACTAAACCCAGTCAAGGATGTGGGTTAAAGCAGCAATAAAAAATTTAATGGAATATAAATTGTGTTCAATAAAAATAAAAAAAAGGACTTTGAATCTAATCATGGTCCCAAAAATCAGAATCAAATCATGAAATACTGCAAAATTCTATTTTATTACCACTTAAGATAATTACGACCATATTACGACCAACTTCACAATAAAAGCAAAAAAAGTTTTATATTGAAAGAAACAACATGATTTTGTGGTCTAGTGTCCAAGTTTCAACCTTTGACAAAGAATCCGGAGATGAAAAAACCCTAAAAACATACAAATTGTGTAAGATCCTTTGTACATGTTTCTGAATAGCTTTTCTACTGCAGTAACGGGTTTTTTATCTTTTACTCAAGCACCATAAAACATCCTTGTCAAATCAATCAAATGCCATTAATGATTAGTCAACATTTGAAGATTTTTAACACCATGTAACGCCTTGTTTTTACATGAATAATTTCCATTTATGGACACTTTTTAAGAATGTGTGTGAACCCTGTATATGCACATTCAATAACATAACGCAAAGGTGTGCTATACCTGACTGCACCGACCTACATAAAATTAATACTCACAAGAATCCAAAAGATAAAAGAAAGCCTGAAACCAAACTACAGATAAAGAGCTCTATGATCACTGCAATCCTGCTGCGGTGATCTTAGAGAAAGCAAGGTTTCATTGGAGGATGTTTGGGTTGTATAGAACAAGCTGGGAAGTTTAATGAAGCTGGTCTGAAATAATTTAAATTTACTTCTCGAAAAGAAAAGATTTTCATTTACAGTTTGACAAATCCTCTGACCTGCTCAGGGTTCCAGGTTGTGAATGAGAAATCCTGCAGTGACGGGCAGATACAGCTTTTCTGTTGGGAACGCTGGAGTCCAGCTGCCAGAAGCAGAGAAGGAAAAGAGAACATTCCTAGTCAAACAGTGGCTGAAATACTCTAAATACAGAGGGCTAAAGGAGCGTTGGCATAACCCTTTAAGGTCCTCACCAAGAAAAAAGCAATAGAAAAAATTGTTTCTTTGCATTTTGTGCTTACTTAAGATAATAACAATCAACTGTTTTTTCCAAAATCAGACTCCACAGTTTTTTTAGATATAGGCGGTTGAGAGGTCTTTTCATAATAAACGTACCATATACCTTTATGTCGACAAAAACCACTGAGAACAAGTCAAATAAAGGACTAGTTTGTTCAAGAAATTCATAGAATTTGTTCATTCTTCAGGCTTACATGCCTAATACTTAATGGCAACAGTACAAATCTTTTTTTGTGGTTGCGCAACAACACAAAGGGCTTTTGATCTGTTTTGCAACTGCACTAATGATTTTGGTCGAGGGTGCAACAGCCTTTTACACTCTAAATACACTATTTCTGATAGTATGCTGTGAAGCATCCCTGCGTTGTATTCAAACACAGGAATACACTGAATTTTTGGCATTTCCATCTTGATACTCCCTTTGGACAGACGTGGCTCCGCCCCCGTTGGTCAGAGTGAGGTGGCAAATGTCCACAGTTGTCATATCGCAAATCTGGTTGTGGCCGCAAGGGTCTTGGAGTGCTGGATCTTTTCTGAGATGACATGTGTGGTGGAGAGGACAATGATGGTCGTCCAACTTTGGATGGTGGCTTGTTGACTTGTGCCAAAGTGTGGGCGACTGCCAGACAGAATCCTTTTGAGAGGCAGCTTGTTTCGTTCAGGAGGCTGCAGTCCCTCTTGTAGACGAGCCAGACATTTGAAATGCACAGGTCAAGAATGTATCCAAACAGGGGAAATAGCATCGCATTGATTTGACTGGAGTTTTGTACATGTGTACCAGCATGTCAGATAGATCAATGCCTCCCATATGACGGGCATGGGATGGCGACCTTTGAATTGGCCTCTTTGCTCCAGCGTTTCACAGAGGAAAGAGGTGCAATCCCACAGGCATTGCTAAGCAGGTTCATACATTTGTTGTCAAACCATTTCACTGCAATCAGCCCTTTAGTAGACCGGTAGTCAAAAGCTTCACGTCCTTCCTTCGTCAGCTCTTTGTCCATCTTCAAGGTTGCTCCACCCATGCGGTTTGGTCGGACAGTGCCAATGCACCTGACACCCAGGTTGTCATGGAGGTTCTGGAGCAAGTCAAAACTGGTGAAGTAGTTTTCACATAAATATGTTCAACCATCAGCATCGGGGGGGCTAAAACTTGAGGCTGGAACCTGGAACGCCTCAATGTCTTCATTCCGCCACAACCTTCTTAAGCGTTTCTTTGCACTTGGGGCGATTTAGGGTCAGGTTCATCTCTTAGCTCAGCCTAAGAAACCGTTTTGGGGGAGTTTTTCCCCTTTCTCCTGTTTTTGCATGGAGGTTGAGAAGATGAACTTGTTGAGGGATCATTCTCATTCATTGAATCAAAAGAAGTGTCCCCGCTCTCATCTGTGGTGTGGGCTGATAATCTGGATCATCATCACTCAGATCTGCATCAGAATCCTGAGGACAGAAAAGTGCGCGGTGGTGCGCCGTAGAATGTTTTGGTGTCCTATCATGTGAAAAACAGAGAGAAAACAATTTGTATAACTAATAGTGTTCTTTTACAGTGAATCAAGAATCACTTTATTTATATAGCGCCAATATACAACAGATGTCGCCTCAAGGCACTTCACAAGAAACCCATTAAAATCAAAGATGCTTCATTAAGAAAACAATTTGAAAAAGTTTCCGATCAGTGCTGGTCATGCTAACATGTCTATTTGTCACTAATTTATTCTTGATATTTCTCAAATATGGTGAAAAATCATATTTATATTTTTTCATCAGATATGTAACTGAATAACATCAAATATACAATATTAGTAGCAGTGAATCTTCATATGTTCTTTATTTAAAAAACATTCATTGTCTTAGCATTACTACCTTTATCACCAACTGCTAGCTTGTCATAGAATGAATTAGACAGTAAAAAAATAAACTTATAATATTATTCAAACATGCATATGATGAAATATCATAAAATTGATAATTTCAATAACAAAGAAAGATCAGAAGGTATTTTAATTATTTGTAAACAGCTAATTTTACTGACATTAGATAGCGTCTCTCCATTTACCATAAAATGACATTTCAACCATTTGGTAGACCACGTTTAAAAAAAATGTGCTCTAACTTACAACTTATTTTTGTTGCATTAAGCTGCATAATTCTGTTCAATAACACCTCTGGAACCATAATATGTCAAAAAATGTTTCTTACCTTTGAAAATTCTGCCAAAATGTGTAGACATGTGACGATCCAATTTTCTCGGTCTCGCTTCCAGTTTCACGGAATGCTGAAAAAGCCTGCTGCTCATAGACCAGTGCAACCTAGTGAATTTATGTGGGATAGCGCAACTAAACCAATTGGGAGAGACGGCTCATTCAGGTTAAGTTGAGCAAAATACATTATTCTATGAGAGAGTGTCTCAAACTGTGGTCAACCAAGCGGTTGCACAGAACCTTAAAGGGTTAAAGCAAATTCCCTTTGTATTAGTTGCTTTTGTCTTTACCCTTGAATGGTGATGCAGAAACTCTCTGTGGAGACGGTGGAGAGTAGGAGGGTGTGGACTGCAGGAGGGTCATGTGTGAAGGAAACAGCAGCTCGCAGCGACTGCTCTCACTAAACAGAACAGACAGAAAGACTCCCGCTGTGCTGCTCTCATCAAAGGATGAGGCCATCCGCTGAAACATGGGGTCCACCTGGAAGTGTAGGGAAAGTTTGCCTTGTTAAAAGAACTGCAGGCATAAAACTGCATTGAATTACTGGTGGGAAGTAAAGAAAGCAAAGTCTACTCAAAAATATCTCTACTTTATATTAATGGCTGAAGCAAAGAGAAGCAGCCATGGTAAAACTGAAAAGGAAGATTCCAAGAGACCTTTATTTTGTAACTTATCTTAATTCCTATAGAATTTATCTTAACACAGAAATCTGATGGCGGTCACTTTTAATTGGTTTTAGAAACCAAATCAAATGCAAAACCCCTTCCTCAGAGGGTTCAGTAAATCAGAATTGTGCCTCAAGACCTGCTGTATGAAGTGGGGTTAAAGTCACCGTTGAAGATTTTAATCAATCTTACTCTGCTGTTCTTTGTCCACTGATTATTCAAGTACACCAACACAGGCAACAGCAGTGATATGCATTATATGTAACTAGAGCTGAAACAACTAATCCATTTAATTAATTATTAAAATAGTTAACAACCAATTTAGTCCTCGACGGTAAGCTGTCCATTTTTAACGCGATCTGTTATATCAGTAGGCGGCAGTAATGAGGTACTTAATGCTGTGATCTACCGGCGGAGCAGTGGAAGAAGAAATCAGCCAATCGTTAGCCTTGTCTTGCATGTGCATTGCTCACGTGAACCCTCAGGCGGCACAAACAGATTTGCCCTAAGCAAGATGGCGGAGCATGAAAGTTCTACCAAACACTTCTCTAAGTGAACGTCTGAGTAGAAGAAACAGTGCGGTAAAAGTAACTGCGAGCTAATAAGAAAATAAACACGCTAAATACAGTTAATGAACTCAGGTAATATCGATATAATGTTGCAGGTGTGCGCACAGCTTGGTTACTTATCGTCAGTTTGTTTCTTCTGCAGCAAGAAAAAAAGCAAACCAAAAAAAGCCAAGCAACAATTCGCTCACTTCCTAGCAATGTCTACAACTTACAAACTCTGTTCTAAACATGCTGGTAGAGAAGAATAATGCCCAACTAAGTCAGCCTCCTGCTGAACATTCTGAATAAAGATTAGATAACATATGAGTTTAAATGTACAACATAAGGGCTGAGATTTTTGTTAATATACTAAACTCTCAATAGGTTGTATGGAATTCTACCAAATTTTTGTATTTTATGCCTAAAAATAAACAGATATTTTACACTGTTGAGCTCATTTGCTCCTTTAAATAATAAATTGCATTGAATGACACGATTCTCTTTAGTTTTCCTTCTTCTTAATGAAACTTTGTTCTTAATAGATTATAAGGGAAAGTAAAGGCTAAATAAAATGAATAGTAAAAAGTGATTAATCGATAAATTGTTATTTGCAGCCCTATAGGTTACCTCACACCTCCTCTCGGACTCTGCACTATTGATGTTGCTTAGGTTCTGCTCCACGGTCTTTTTAGGAGGCCTCCTTTTCTTCGGCTGCTTGGCAGTCTTGTCGCCTCCACCTGTCTCATCGTCTTCCCCGTCCTCAACTTTCAGGCCATGCATGTGCACAGAAAGTAAAATACATAAAGTTCATTATGAACCACGAATGCTTGGCAAAAGAGTAATCAGAGGACGTGAAACAGCCTTTTAGGCTCATGCTCCATGTTGAGCTGCTTACGTTACTTTACTTACTTCTCTTGCTTTGCCAAAAGCAAGTGCAATATGAAGCTCGAACGTCACAACACAGCACAAGTTAGGCTTAAATGCATTCAAAAAGCAATCCCTCTGCAGTTCAGATACAATCAATTATTTTTGAAAAAATTAAGTTTTAATAGACTTTATAGTAAAACTTGATCAAGAAACTTCAACGGTTTTACATAGAGCAACTCTTAATTTTCGTTGTAAAACCAGACATTTTGAAAAGGCTACTGCACTTTTAGTCTTCTGGTCTGCTTTCAACACAGAATAATGGACATCAACATTCCTATAGTAAAATATGGAGGAGGCTGCTTCAGGTATAAAGTAGAGCTGCAACAAATAAATCGATTTAATAGATTCATATAGATTATTAAAATGGTTGACAACTAATTTTTTCATTGATTAGTTGCTTTATAATAACATTTTACCGTTGTCTGTCTATTTTCAACACAATTTGTTACATCTGCCGTCAATATGTGGCACTAAGGAGCTACCTAATGCTGTGATCTGCCAGTGGAGCAGTAGAAGAAGAAGAAATCAGCCAATCATTAGCCTTGTCTTGCATGTGCATTGCTCATGTGAATCCTTACACGGCACAAACACATTTGCCCTGAGCAAGATGGCGGACCACGGAAAAATTAAACGAAACGCTTTTCTAAGTGAACGCCTGAGGCAAAAACATGTCGGAGTTAAAGTGTGTGAAGAAAGAAACATTGCGGTAAAATAACTGCTAGCTAATAAGAAAATAAACATGCTGAATACTGTTAATGAAGTCAGTTAGTATGAATATAACGCTGCAGGTGTGCGCACAGCTTGGTTACTTATCGTATGGACTTATTTCGTCAGTTTGTGTTAATGTACTACACGCATGGCGGCACAAACACATGTGCCCTCAGCAATATGGCCGAGCACAAAAATTTCCCAAAGACTTTTCTAAGATAACCTCTAAGACAAAAACATGTCGGAGTTGAAGCAGGACAGGAAGAAAAAGTGCAGTAAAATAATCGAAAGCTAATAACAAAATAAACGCCCCAAATACTGTTAATAATAATGTTAATGAATTAAGTCGACATTGATATAATGCTGCAGGTGTGTTCGCAGCTTCGTTACTTTTCGTCCGTACTTATTTTGTCATCTTGTTTCTTTTGCAGAAATAAACAAACAACAATAAGTGAATCCATGTGGAACAAGACGCCCAGCTCCAGCAATGTGTACCACTTACTAACTCTGTTCTAAACATGCTGGTAGAGACACAAGTTCCTATATTATATGTAAAAATAATGCAAAACTAAGTCAGCCTCCTGCTGAACAATCAGAATAAAGATAAAATAAAATGTGAATTTAAATGTAGAGCATCATAAGGGTCAAGATTTTTGTTAACATGCTTAATTAACACTCAATAAGTTGTATAATTTTTTCATTATATCTCTAAAAATGAACAAATATAATACACCGTTGAGCTCATTTTAAATCAAGTTAAATAAATTGCAGTGAGCAGCACAACTCTCTTGCATTTTCCATTTCCTAATAAAAATCCGTTATTAAAAGATTTTTTGGGTAAGTAAAGGTTAAATAAAATTTATAATAAAAAGCGATTAATCATAGCAAATAAACAACAGATGAACCCAAAATGAAAATAATTGTTAGTTGCAGCCCGACAGGAAAGTTAACTCAAAGATGCATTCTTACCCTCTCCGGGTCTTGTTTCAGCCCCAAGACCCCCCAGCACTCTGTAGGCGTCAGCATGCACAGCGTCCACTCTTACAGCATAGATCTTTGTACTCGCATCCAATGTACCAGCTGCCACCTGTAGGAGACAAAAAAAAACAGAAGTTACATATGGATTTAAAAGCCCTTTAGACCTTTGTGTGAGTGATCTAAATCCACAATATTTTAAACTTGCATCAAGTACGCGAATTAAGAGAATGAAGTTGTTGTTTTTTTACAGACATACCTTGAAGTTAGTGATCTCAGAATCCTTCTGCTTCAAAATGTCAGCCATGTAATCAATCAGATGCAGACCAAAGGCATTTTTTGTGGTGATTTTCTGAAAATGAAGAAATACAAATAAAACTTTATTTTTATCTCTTTTTTCTATAAGCAAAACCTTCTCATTAAAGTCTTTATCTTTCTCTTCATGCACTCATATTAAAAAGGCCTAAACATGGTTTTAGTTTATATGCTGAATCCAGAAAAGCATTGTGAGGGATTTTTTTTTACTGACGTAATAGTCAAAAAACATGTTAAGAAAACGACAAAATACTTCATATTTAAGTCAGAAAAGTAATTTACTGTTTATACTGTTATGTTACAAGATTACTTTACACTTCTACTAAATTCTACACCATTTCAGAATGTGCTATTTATTTTATAGGCATTTTTAAATCTGAGGGAAGGAATAACCAAAGAAAAAGGAATGAGTGACCTTATGAAAAATTATCCACGTTTAGCCTTCTCTTCTTATTCTTCAACTTACATTCTCAGTTGAAAGTTTTATGCAGGTGGAGTAATGCTCTGAGATCTGAGCGTTTGACAGCTTGGGCACGGCAGCAGGAGTCCCCACGGCGCTGTCCAGAAGAAGCACGAAACCATTACAATGCAGCAACAAACGTGGCAACCGGTCACACAGACACCCTGCTGGACTGTATCATACAAATTTGCTCATTACTTTTAATGTTGCTCCCTACACTCACCTGTGAGAAGCAGAGTCTGTAAAGGAAGAATCGTTGGCAGCTTGAAGGTCAATGACTCTCGATCTTCTGCGCTGACGACGTTCCCGCTCGTCATCGTTGCCAGGGAAGGCAGCCAGCAGCGGAGTGCTGCAGGCCGCCGGGGACAGGCCTTTGTTCTTGCCTAAAGATGACGAGTTCAATGCCGGACGGAACACGGAGACCGGTGTGCAGGTTGTACTCATTTTATCTGGGTGCAGAAAAAAAACATTTTTTTCTTTCCTTCAATACAAATAGATGATTCGAATATAATAAAGTTATGTATAGCAACATTAGATTTATTCTCTAAATAGCATATTAACTTTATGTGTGGGTCGTATCCAATTAAGGTGCACTGACAGGAATTTTAGAAAGGTGTCTTGAGGTCACGCTGGATTCTTAGCCTTTTGTTTACAGTAATTTTTTACATATATAAATCTTTTACTGACTGAAAATCTTGAAGATTATATTGCTAAATGTTGTGATGATTATATTAATTGCCACATATTTGAATTTCCTTCTTCCATCTGGTTGTTATCTCTGCTTTCATCACTTTAAACTTTAGCAACTTACAGATTTTTTTATAGTGTCTGGTGTGATCATCAACAGCTGTAAGACTCTGCACATCTGGCTAAGTATAAAATTACAACGAACACAGCAAGTTTGAAACCCTGAGGCAGCAATTACAGCAATCCAAACAGTCTCTTGCAATGTCAACGTTGTTAGAGTCAATAGTTTGTTAGAGCCCTAATATAAAAGAAGAGGAATAACTAAATAATCTGAGCTGGTTCACCAATATGTGGATTTCTTTTGTATCCGGAAACCTTGGAATGAAAAGATAAACCAAACTGAAAGCTAGTTTTGTGCCAATGCTCGCATTTAAACAGAAACAATAAACCCTTGAAGACTCGGCAAAAGAACTAGAAAAAATAGAAATAAAAACACTAAGAGTCTCGTTATTGATCAGAGCATCGGGAAAGATGCTAATCAGGGATCCTGTCTGAGCACAGACACGGCTAACGCTTAGCTAACTCCGCATTAGCATAACAAGCGCTGCTTTGCTTTAACTGACTTCTTCTTGGCCTGCTTGATGTTTAACTAGCTCGAAACTGACCTACACAGCATACCTTCAGGTCTTAACGCCTCCACGCAGTCCTCCCAAATGGAAATATCTGCTTTGAGAAGTTCAAAACGGACAGAATGAGCTGCACTTTTCTTTTCAAACAACTCCTGTTCAGCGTTTGAATTTTTGCGCCAAACGGTTTACGTAACACAACACAACGTCATTACGTACACCCGCCCCCGGAAGTAGGAGGCCTCTTCTTCTTCTTCTTGTTTGATTTTATTGGCGGTTGGCAACAAACTTATAGTAGCATTACCGCCACTTACTGATATGGAGTGTGGTTCGTGATGGTCTATAAATAAATACTATATATACACACACACACACACACACTTATACATTACTATTTATTCTACCCCTCTATATCATTCATACATTCACACACACATCTATTATAATCAAATTCTATGAAATAATTTAGTCCTTTTTAAATATCTAATAACTATTTGTATTTGTTTACTACCCAAATTCTTCCTCAATATATCTGATAAGTTAATCTTCTCTT
>JAVLVB010000371.1:538739-549565 GCA_032876305.1 Orestias chungarensis | reverse complement strand
GACAGCAGGAGAACATGGGCCTGTTGATTTATTGTGTCACTGTACTGAACAGATCAGTCTGTGGATGCAGAACAACTTCCTCCAGTTAAACTCAGACAAAACTGAAATCATTGTCTGTGGCCCACAGAAACAAAGAGAAAGTGTCATTAGTTACCTTCTGACGCTCTCTCTGGAACCTAAACATCAGGTCAGAAATCTTAGGGTAATACTCGATTCGGACCTGAACTTCAACAGTCACATTAAATCAGTAACATCAGCAGCCTTTTACCATCTTAAAAACATTGCCAGAATCAGAGGAATAGTCTCTAAACCAGACCTAGAAAGACTTATCCATGCTTTTATCTCTAGCAGGTTAGACTACTGTAACGGCCTGCTCACTGGGCTTTCTAAACGGGCCTTAAGACAGCTTCAGATCATCCAGAATGCTGCTGCTCGAGTTCTGACCAAAACCAGGAAATATGACCACATTAGTCCAGTGCTCAAGTCTCTCCACTGGCTTCCTGTCACTCAAAGAATAGATTTTAAAACAGCCTTGCTTGTGTACAAGTCTCTTCATGGTTTAGCCCCTAAGTACATATCTGACATGTTAGAGCCATATGAACCAGCCAGGACTCTGAGAACCTCAGGTAGTGGCCTCCTGCTGATACCCAGAGTCAGGACCAAACAAGGGGAGGCTTCATTCCAGTTTTATGCTCCTAAAATCTGGAAAAGTCTTCCTGAAGAGGTTAGACAGGTTTCAACTCTGCTGTTGTTTAAATCAAGGCTGAAAACAGCCTTATTTAACTGTGCATATAGCAACTGAGAATATTATTACTATTGTTATTATTTTCTTTTAATTTTATTTCTTTTAAATTCAAAACTGATTTTATTGTTTCATTTTCTGATCTTTTTTCTTATGTAAAGCACTTTGAATTGTCTTGTACACGAAAATGTGCTATACAAATAAACTTGCCTTGCCTTGCCTTGCCTTGCCTACGTTAAATCTAAATACTAAATCTAAATGTAAATATTAAATCTAAATTTAAATGTTAAATCTAAATCTAAATCAGACTCTAGAGTCTCAAGCTCCACATTTAGAAAGCACGTAAATATTAAACTCGTCTTTGTATTGTTTGTATTGTTGTAATTCTTCTGGACTCAACACAGGCTCTATCAACTCTTATTACTCTTATTGCCACGCCCCTCTAACACTCCAGCACTTCAGGGGGTAATTCAACCGGTTCTATCCCCATCATTAACTGTAATTGAAGTAAAATTAATATTAGGGATTACGCATTTAATCATTGCTAAGATAACTTGCTAACGTGGCTCTGATGCTACCTAGAAAACAGTCAGCTGCCTTTTGTGAGTAACCCGTAACATTTAACCGATCAGTAATAGCTTTTTCTTATTATCTCCATACCTGTTTTGTGGCTAATTTCTAGGTCAACAAATTAAATTAACACAAACTTAATCTTTAAAACAAAGCAGGTGTAGGATATTAGTGGGAAACCAGTTAGTTCAGTTTATTCTTAGAAACCATATGAACACTTGTTCTTGTTTTTGCAATATTTGAATTCTAAAGTATGTAGCGTTGTTTTTAGGTTACTGCACCCTAAAGTACACAGGTACTCCTGGATGTGCCCCCTAGCACATCCAACTTTGCCACTAAGATCCCATTATAGAGATCAGTAAGTGAAGTTTTGATATAAAATGTTAGCTAAGAAAATGCTTTTTGCCCAAGTGTTTTTCATCTTTAAGGAGGGGTCTACCATCATTTCTAAGGAGGAGATTGAAAGTTTGTTGCTGCTGGGAACAACAGTCTCAGAAGTAGTTTCTGTCCTGCGGATCTCCAGACCGACACTATACAAGCTGATGAAGGAGTACAACAAAAGACGAACAGAATTTTCAAACATTTCTAATGAGGATCTGGATGCAACATCAGATCAAGACAGAACATCCTCATGTTGGAGAAGTAATGCTCAATGGACATTTGCGTGCAAGAAACCAGAGACGTTGTCTCAGAGACTCTATAATAAGAGTTGATAGAGCTGGTGTTGAGTCCAGAACAATTACAACAATACAAAGACGACTTTATACTGTATCTTTTCCAAACTACATTTGGTACATAGATGGCAATCACAAACTCATTAGATGGAAACTAGTTGTACATGGTGCAATGGATGGTTACAGTAGGATGTTAATGTTTCTGCAGTGCTCTAGTAATAATCGTGCAGAGACTGTTATGGATCTCTTAAGTACAGCCATTAATGACCACGGTCGGCCTTTTCACATCTGAACTGATCATGGAGGAGAGAATGTCAAGATCTGGGAAGATATGAGAGTGCAAAGAGGTGAAAACTCTGTGTTGACTGGAAGCTCAGTCCATAACCAGCGGATTGAACGCTTCAATCGAGACCTGAACAAGAACTGCCGTGATGTGTTTGCGCCTGTTTTCTATGAGCTAGAGACAATGGAGGCTTTGGATGTAGACAAAGAATCAGATCTATTTTGTCTACATTTTCTCTACATACCAAGGATCAACAAAACTTTGAATGAGTTTAAAGCTGCATTCAACAATCATGCCATTTCCTCTGAACAGAACAGGACCCCACTTCAGCTTTTTACACTTGACAGACATCTTTTGCTACTTCACCATCCAGAAGCTGCAAATGTGGAAAGATCGAGTCACCTGGCACCAGCATCTCAAGCAGAGGCTTGGAGCACACTTAACCAGCAGGACATGCAGGAACTAGCTGCTCTGCAGTAAACCCTCTTGAAGAAGACTTTAATAAAGGAAAAACACTGTGTCGAAGAGTACGGGAGTTTGGTTATGACAAGATTGTAAATATTTAAATATAACACTGGTGTTTCTTTGTTGGCTGGTGAAAAGGTAAAGACTTGTCATATTAAAGACACATCATAACAGATCATCAGGTAGAACAACTGATATTGGTGAACATTTGGTAACGTCCGTTAACAGCTGCATACCGACAGACTTTAGAAAGACAAAACAATAGCATCCTGAAGTGCCTCAACATAAAAGAAAAGAAAATCTTAAAAGTCCCCTGTGACTATTAATTTTACGCCTGTGCATTGTATTTGTGTTTTTGACTATACTGCACTAAAAATTGCTCCATTCATGAAAGCCAGAAGAAAATGGTAATCAAACTCATCGTCATCTGCAAGATTCTTGCTGTTGACAAACACCTGAAGCTCATTGGAGCATATATGAGCTATTGGAAGGTGTTTTGTGTCATCATGGATGAAAGTAAGTTTTGGGCTAGGAGCAAACCAGACTGCAGGCACTTTGGAGCTTCCAGTTGCAAAGGCAAAGATGTGTCCAGCATTCAGTGACAGAATTAATGCCTTTTGTGCCTCAGTTAGGTTCCTAGTATGCAGAAGGTCCCCAACCTCCTTCTCTGCCAAAGTGAAAAAAGGATAAATACATGACAATCCATGTATGAGACAGAGTTACAGCTTTAATATTTTCACCTCCTAAACAGTAAAATCACAGCATTTTAATTCCTACAATAAGGGCATAAGGTTAAATCCTAAATTACATTATGTTTTCTACATAGTAGGTATGAAAAACCCACTCATTCTGCAAGCATCAGAGACAGTGGCCCAAAATATGACTAGATTAATATTTAGCCTATGAGTGAGTAATATCAGATAAGGTTTGATAACCACTGCATTTATTTATGAATATTGAATAAAAATAATTTTGTTATTCCAAAATGTTAAGTTTTTACTCGGAAAGCTTTATTACAAAAATAATGCAGAGCTGGCATATTAAGGCATCATCGTCTCTATGCAATCAATAAAATTGGGGCTCTGTTTTTTAGTGCTTCTATTTATAAATGACAGGTATGTTATTTATGGTTCACCACTATTTATACTGCATATGCACAGCTATTTTACTTCCTAAAACCGAGTAGCTGGGCATGGTAGCAACAACATCTACTGTGACATCACTCTGTTCTTCAGGCATCTCAAGAAGTAGCCTAAGGCCAGGATTTTCTTTCAAGAGTTGCAGAACCTATGAAATCAATCAAAAAAGCATTACACTGTAGTAATTACAAAAAAAATTATGTAACACTGTTTTCACCTTACACAATTAACAATAATTATGCTCAGGTCTTTACAAATTAGAAACTAAACCTAAAGTAAAATTTATTGGTAATTATAGGCATTATTTTTTATTACTGGATTTATTGTAAATAAATAATTATAAAAACGTACTTAAACACAGCTCATTGCAGCTACTGGATGCCATTAAGACAGGAGCAGTTTAAAACATTTTGTGCAACAGACTAAGATTTACAGATCAGTCTAAACTAACCTCGCACAAATACATCCTTGTTTTTCATGGTGACTGGGTATGGAAGACCTTCAATTCATATCTCCATGAATTACAGCATTCCAGTGCTTGCTCCAGCTCATCTGTGGTTCCTGCCTCACAAACCTCAAGGGGCACAATGGAAAAACCACAAAAGGGAAAATGCCACCATAATTATATCAAAAGCCATTACAATTGGTGTTAAAACCAATAACAACTATAAAAATATATGTCATACCTTTTTCAGGGTTTCTCTAAGTGTCATTTCAGCTATGTCATTAGTGCTGACATTCACACAGAAAACGTTTCCTGTAAGAAAACAACGACAGGAGAAAGGAGAGCAGGAGGTTTTACCACCCTGTACGATGATCATTGACATCATTTGTCCAGTAGTGCCGTACACTCCATTCTGTATATAAGAAATGTTCATTTGTGGAATAAAGCCTTTTGGAGACTCTGTAAAATATGAAAAAAAAATGTTGTTGCTTATATATTAAAGAGAGTCAGCTATTATGAGTTCACCATAAATCTAATAAATAACCACAATCTTTGGAAAACAAAAAAAGTTTAAATTTTTTTTATTACAATGGCCTATTAGCCCTGTGGTTAAAATGTACCAAATTAAGAGTAGAAAAACTAGGAAAAACTTAAGTTACAACTTAAATCTTTATTTAATTTAATTATGTTGAGTGCATGGGTTTAATGAGAAGACGGAAATATTCTTGGCAGGGTCCTCCAAGGTCTTCTGCATCTTCAATGGTTTCATCACTGGCAAAGGTGAGGTAGAGGACATCGGTGCTCTACGTAAATTTTAGTCTGTTAAACTGTCGGAAGGCAGTTTTCCACACATTCCTGCGTCTTATGTAGATTGATCTCTGAGCTTTTATGAAAACTTTCCCGCTGTGTGCTTTTATTATTCCTTGAATTTCTTCTCTTGTCATAGAGTTAAACCTTCAAAACATAAAGAATCTCACTTATTACCAAACAATGTTTCATAGAGCAAGATTAACAAAGGGAATATGCTTTTTTTTATTGTCATCCTTTTTACTGATGATCTTGTACTGTACCACAGCTCAGGCAAACCGAACAACATAGAAAAAATTTAGTTTTCAAAATCTTTCATATAGAAATTTTATATATATATATATATATATATAAGTTTGATCTGTAATTTACCTCATTGGCTCTTTCTGTAAAGCATGCACATGCAATTGGACATGATGGCTTAATCTTTTTTTTCCATTAGTAAGACTGTATGAGCTTGGATTAAACTGTATAGGACTGATTTAGCCTGGACTGATATTAATAGGCTGGTTCAAGTCAGGAGTTTCATTTGAATTTTCACTTCAGTTAAATAATCTTTGCTAATGCAAATACACCTTGAATCCTGGAAGGACTGTACAGGCTCTTCATGAAGACTGCGTCTGATTGCCTACTCAATAGCATCATCTTCCTCAGCATCAATAAGACTGGAAATCACACGTAACAGTATATAACATATCTACAGAGAAGTAGCATAAAAGGTAACATTATATTATGAATAAAATGTATTATAATTAATGCATATAATTGTAGATGAGTAGCTTCATTTGGTCCAGAAGACCATGCAGACCATGGTTGTCTGCATGTTCTACAGTGTGTGGGCAAAAATATATCTGCGTGGTGCAGATTAGTGGAGCTGGACTACTGACCAACTTTATTCAGATAAAGCAAAAATGCACATGATGATTAAACTCAAATACTGTGCCATGTTATTTAACAGACAAAGCTGAACACAAAAAGCCATCAGAGACCCAAGAACTATTAAAGACAGAAACAGGACATAAAAAAAATGTACAAATGTTGTTACTTTTAAAATTTCCTGTGCAGCCTTAAATTATCTTCCCCCCCACTTACTTCCTTTAGGGCTTAAAGTACATTAATGTTACAATAGATTAGTATGAATGTATCTTGGTTTGCAATATTTGGGTTGCAGAGGTTTACATCTGTTTAGACATGTTTTGATGGCTTTTTAATGTTTTTTTACTGTTGTGTTTTTCCCATTTGTAATTCCTATTTAAATGTAAAATTATGTTTTTTATTATTATTAGTAGAATTAGTTTCACTTGATTACTTGTGCAATTTTTGTAGATTGAATGCAACACACTCACTTCCTGTGCACTATATTCTTTATTTTATTTTCTTTATTGCTCATGCTCCGTATTTCAAATCTCTTGAGGTTCTGTAGTGATTCTTAAGTGGTTTGGACTCTTTGTTTTATTTGTGGTTGTGCTTTGTTTGTCAATGTCATTGTAGAGTGCTTGTAAAGAAACAGTGGGTGAGTTTAAATGGACATGGGTAACTGAAATAAATGAACAGAATAAAAAGATGTAAAGCAAACAACCAAGTATTCTGATTGGATTAAGCTATGGGTCAAATGGAATCCTAATTCGAATGAGTATGTTTTTTTATGGCGGCTGATAATCAGAATGATGTGCATGTAAACACTGGTTCGGATCATGTCATTCGTATTGTGGTAAACTGACCTGACTGCCCACGTCTATGACAGCCTCATTACTTCCCTTAGTGGCAACAGGCATAATCACGGGGAAACATCTGGTCTGTTTGATTATGAGAAGCAATGCTGCCTCCACTGCTCTCAGAACCTGGCCTTGGTGAATTAAAACTGCATCTCCATTGTCTCACTGTGACCGGTTAATGTCTTATTTTTGCTTTCTTGTACAAATCCATCGCTGATATTTCTCAAACTGAATGAAAACAGTAAATACATTGAATTCATTGAAAAACACTTTAGTTTCACTGATTAGTTTCTATCTATTAATATTCTGGCACATCATTTTATTTAGTTAAATATGTGCAGTTTTTGGATAAAGGGATTTCAGCTTAAATATTTACAGAAATATCTAGCTATAAATTTTGTTGAAAAGAAAACCTGAAACCAAAAAACGGAATCCTGAAACTAAGAAGTGTCACAGCACACCAAGGAAATGTTATTTAGTTCCTGCAGTAACTCTGAAAGAATGCTGATCAAAGACATGCTGCCAGCAGGGCAGAGAAATCAGTCATTCTGATGCAAAAGTCAATGTATGTGGTAGAACTGAAACAGCTAATCAATTTAACCGATTTAATCTGATTAACAAAATAGTTTGACAACTAATTTAGTTATCGATGAGTTGCTTTAGAATCCCGTTTTACCATAACCTTTAAACACTATTCTCTTGTGTTTTCCTTTTTGTTAAAGAAATTAGTTTTTTAATAGCTTATATGGGAAAGGCTAAATAAAATTAATTATAAAAAGCGATTAATTTATTAATAGTAAAACTTATGTACAGTATATTCCATTATGAAAATGATCATTAGTTGTATCTCTAGTATGTGGTCCTGTTGCTCCAGAACACCAAGCAACTCTCTGATCGCAGACATGTCCACAGCCAGGATTGAAGTTTAGAGTTTGTCCAGGCTTTGCATATGAAGTGACATAAATTAAAGACTAATCAAGGAATCCTTGCATGCAATTCACGGCTAGAAGCGCCTCGTTCTAACAGGTTAAAATAACTCCAGGGGAGGAAGGTTTAAGGGTGCTCAGTCTGAATCACACACTCCCATGCCTGTTATTACCTCCTTTTTTTTTTTAAACCTGTTGAGCATTGCTGCTGTGGGTTTTGCAGCTGAACAGCTTAAAAAAAAACAGGTACCTGACCTGGTTTTAGGGGAATTTTTGTGAATCTTTTGCCAGGTGTTTTTCTCCCTAAGGTGGGCTTTCAAATGTCCATATCTTTTTTAAATATTTTTGTTTCTATGTATGAAAGGAAATTATTATTCTTTTTTGTTTGTGTTTGCTCCGTTTGTGTTTTCTTTCCAGAGGGTATTTGTGAGGCTGATTGGCTGGGCTAGCTTGCTTAAGGAGCAACAGGTGCTCCTCATTCCCCTTGATTGCGTGTGCACTATAAGAGGAGCGGCTCTGAAGTCACTCTGCGCCCGGTTGTCAAGCATTCATGGTACTCCAAAGCCTACTCTTCGCTGGTGCCTTGAGTCAATTCCACCCTGCCACCTTGTTGCAAGTATTTCCCTGTCTGCAGGGGCGGACTGGGAGATTTTTTTTCAGGTCAGGCCACCCTGGCCTTGCCATGCATGCATGCATGCATGCATGTTCCCACACATACATGTTCACACCCACACCTAAATGCATGGACACAAGCAAAACGCATTTGTGCATGTGCGAACACACACTTGTAGCAAATTATAAATAAAAGGCCACCTATTAGACCTATTGTCAATTCTTAGGTTGTAATATACAGTAACTTTACTGCAGTTAATACAATAGTACTAAGATAATAAAGATTTTACATAAGTACCTTGGTTAGAGTTACACAAAGTCATATCATGTAAAAAATCAACTACCTCAGTGGCACATCATCATACCGGGGAATACTATTGAACCCCAGCCTACAGTAAATCCAAGGTTGGAATACACAAACTTTCATGTTTGATCTGGGTTACATAACAGCAAATCAGCAACCGACAGAAATATTGAACAACACAATCACTTAATAGAATAACGCCATAGTGCCAAGAAAGCTATTATTACAGTTGAGAGCCATTAATATCTATGCTAGCGTCTGGTAGTGTTCATGTGTTGTTGCTCTACTGTAGAAATGTTTTTTTAACATCTCCCAAATGCTTGGCCTTGTTCTCATATACATGATAATGGTAAGATTATATACCATTTGCTGGACAAATAAATAATTTAAAAAGTAAATAATAATTATAAAGTGGCATGTAAATAAGCAATTTTTACCAATGCTTATCTTAATTTCAAGGCTAAACCTATATAGGCTCCATAATTTACACTGTAGACTGAATGTGTGCAGCCTCAAGTTCCTTTGGGGGTCTCTGTTTAAACTATAAACACAAAATGATGGTACAAATATATATTTTTAAACTTAAAACAATACTTGCACAAACATTTTGTGTGTGCGTGTTTTGTTTTTATAAATTACTTGCATCTTTTTTTAAAATGGCATCTGTATTTGGCCGTGTCTTCCTTTTCTCTTTTTGACTCTCTCCCTCTCTGTTCCTTTTACCCCGTCTGGAGACCCGAGTTGCTTCTTTCTTCTTGTACCACTCGCTGGTTGCGCTAGTTGCTGGCTCCAGACCGCACCACGGCCCTTCCTCTACACCTGTGTGGTTGATATGGACTTTTCGGGCGGGTCTTAATCGAAATAAACTACTCGTCTTTTCCTCCTCACATGCTGTTGGCCTGAGTGGCCTCTAAATGGCCGCCGGTTCCAGCGCTGGCCTGTCTGATAGTCGTGCCGCCGGCAGACTTATATTTATGTATTTTTTAAAGATTGACACAGGCCAATATTAGGGCGACGCTTCTGGAATACTCCCGGTTCTCCCTATGGCCAGTCATAGGGTCACTTTACCTCTGGTATCTCCTGAGTACTTTCCTGTTTGCGGGTCAGAAATTAGACCAAAGCCATGACAATGTGTATGGCATCAGTGGAAAGCTTGGAATCCACACTTGAGAATCTGTAAATTACCCAAAACGCTCATCGTTGACTCTTTTAGTGTTGTTGTGGACAGTAGGGCTGCAACTAACGACTATTTTAATAGTCGACTAGTCACTGACTTTTGAAACGATTTGTCGACTAATCTGAGAATTATTCATTTTTTCTTAAATTTAGCATAAAGTTTCATTAGTTATGTGGCAAATGATAATAAACAAAAGAAAGATGGGTACTTCAATGAAAAATGCATCTTTTATTCAACTTAGATGCCAATACAAAAAGTAAATAAAAATGTCCTATCTGAAACTAATTAGGCACAGTGCTCAGTCAGTATAAAAATTTATAAATAAACCTCTGTCCAAAAATAAATAAACCTCTGTCCATTTCTTGAGGAAAGGCAAAGGTGTTTTATAAAAAATAAATTAAAATCAAGTAAACATTTTTTCCTGTAAATAAAACAAAGTGCATTTTGTGAGGTATTCAGTGGTCAACTGCAAAATAACTTTACAGTCTGAAATCTATTTTAAAAACCGACTTTATAGATAACTGCTGAAAATAAAGCGTTCAGAGTTGTCCAAATCCTAGTTGTAAGCATGGACTCTGTGATACAACCTGGAAACACACCTGTCATGATGGACAGACGAGGTTTAAAATCAACATGAGGCTCAGGGTAAGAAAAGTTAGCATATCCACATGCTCTCGTGTGAGGCTTGCTCTCTCCTTGGAGCAGATATTTCCTGCCGTTTAGAAGATTCACTCTGCCGGAGTGGATGTTGCAGGAAGGCACAGAAGAGATTGTTGCAGGATAAACATTCCTGTACTGTTTCTTTAAGTAGAAGCAGAGTCTTAAGGGTTATAAATTTCCTGATAAGACCTGTTTTACTCATCTTCCGGAGCTGGGACAGAGGAGGATGGAGGGGGACTCTTCATCTATCCCAAGCAATAAAATTGTCAGTTAGATAACGGGAAAGCAGATGGCTAAGTGTTACTTT
>JAVLVB010000371.1:527008-538639 GCA_032876305.1 Orestias chungarensis | reverse complement strand
GAATACGAAGGGGTGGAACCCTGATTCTAAATAAAATACTGTTTGCTGAGTCAAAAAATCAGATCTGTGGGGCGCACGGTGCGAACAGTATCTCCCTCTTGCAACAGGTAAAAACATATGTCAGCGTTGGGTCTTTATTAATTCTCTAAATATTTGCAGATCTGAACTCGGTGAGAAGTCTGAGAGACTTTCTCAACAAGATCTTGCTAGGTTTGACCGTGTGGGAAAATACCCCTCATTCTCTCTCCACCAGCTGAGAGGGTCATCCTTTTTCCCTATTGGTGGCTCTGTAAAGAACATCTTAACTTCCCTCCTCACTATTTGGATTTTTTTGTCCTCCTGGGTTTCTTCCTCACTCAGACTGTCAGTGTCAGACTGAAGCAGGTTATCCAGCGCTGACTCTCCCCCTGGGACATTACCCCTCCTCTTCTGCTGTGCCTCAAGGTCATCATGTATCCCTGTCTCGGGCTTTGCTTCTTTTATGGCAAGAACTTCAAAGAACTTCAACTGTACTTTGCACCCTTGTGACATTTCCAGGTGAGATAAACTTCATCTTTTTGAATCTTGGATCAATGGCAGTTCCAAGAGGAAGTGGGTTGTCTCTCCTTGCAGACAGTGTTAAGATTCACCCATCTCTCACTTATTCCTTGATGCAATGGCTTGAAAGGCTTCTCCTGAGCTTGTTTCAAACTGGGTTTGCTGTATGGACAGTTTCAGCCCTTTGACTACCTGTTGAAGACATTAAGCAGTACCATACTCCAGTCCAATGAGGAAAACGGTAGCACATTCAAAAGGGCCCAACCCTTGCACCAGCTCCTCAAGGAGCATCCACTGCTCTGTTTTCAGGTCAAAGTAGTGCTTGCCTCTTGGTGTTACCTCAGGATCAGAGAGAGTTGCAGTGACTGGACAGTGCTGCTCCAGGAGTCTGTCCACCATGTAATAAGTACTATTCCATCGTGGGCTGACGTCCCGGATCATCTTGTGCTCTGTGGTTTTTGCTGCTGCTTCTTCTTTAGTCGTGAATTTGCCAGCTCACTTCTCCTAAAGTGCTCCATTAAGCTTCTTGCAGCACCAGTAGCATTGTTGATGCTGGGCTCCTGGAGGGCACTGTTGACGATAAGTTGGAGAGTGTCCTCAGCACAGCGGACTGAAGACCAATTTTGTCTTCCAGGAGTCGAGCTGCTGCCACCATGTTACACCCGTTGTCGTGTACCATTGCTTTAATTTAGCTAGGTAAGATGTCAAATTTCTCTATAACCTCCTCCATCCATATCATGATGTTCGCAGCATTATCCCTCTCCTCCAGAGGTAGTCTTCATTTGCCAGTCTTTGGTGATGAAGTGACACGAAACTCCACGATATACTTCTGTGGCACGGCTGGTCCAAACATCACATGTCGGTGTGAGGGAGCTGTTGACCTTTTTTAGGATCTCCTCTACCTTTAAACACAAAAGTTGACTTTTGCAAATAAAGTGCAAAAACCTACATGTCAACAGAAACTATTCAACACACAAGTTAAATTAAGCTATGTATATCAGCTATTATATATATATATATACACTTGTGTGTGTGTGTGTTTTAAACAATTACCTTCAGAAACGTTGTACTGTATTTCTGCTCCATCAAGTTGGTGAAATGGGTTCTGGATGGCAGAATGTAGTCTGGGTTGAACTGGGCTATCATCCGTTGAAACCCGGCACCATTGACCACAGAGAGCAACCTCATATCATATATCAACATGTGTAATACTCAGTGAGAGCAGTCGCCTGTTGCGGGGTGCACATCTGCTTTTTTTGTAGAAAGGAGTCCATGGAGGCTCTCTCTCCGGACTGCATAAATTTTATTTAAAATACGTTTGTCAGGCACAGTCGGGCATTACGTTAAAGCTCTTTTTTAATGCGAAAAAACGCTTAGAAAATGTATACTGTACATCCAAAAGTATTGGTGCGAATTTTGCTTCAATCTTACCCAGGGGAGTCAGACTCCGTTTCGTTCAAGTGCCCGACATGCTTTCTTTTCAAATGTGCGTGCATCACCGAGGTACTGCCGTGTTTCAGGTCTGCTTTGCAAACCTTGCAAGTAATCTTTTTATTCGCCGTATCCAGGAAAAAATTCTCCCAAACTTTAGATGTTTTTTTTTCACGTAGCTACTGTGTTCGACACCGCCATTTGTGTGTAGGTATGTAACCGCTTAACGCTATTGTGCACCTGACTCTCGGCAGATTGTTATTAAGTGCAATGCCTCACTCGGTTGGAAAAAAACATCTGGCAACAATAGTCGACAATGAATTCCATTGTCCACTACGTTGACGAATCATTGCAGCCCTAGCGGACAGTCACATATGCTTAAAAACATCAGTGCAATATTGTTGTACATTTGTGGATTTAGTGGACTCATTCCATGTTTTGGTTCCACTGTGTCTATGCAGGATTCCCACTAAACAGGGATACTATCCTTTCAAAGTCTAATGCATTGGATGCATAAGGAAAGGTTTTCTGGGAGTAAATAACTTAGAGGTACAGGGGAAGCATTAAAACACTATAAAAGATGCATGGTGACAGCCATGGAAGGACCAAACTAGAAAATAACCTAAAGAAAACAATAACTAATCATGGCAAAGTAAACAACTACAGCCAACTAAACAGAACAAAAACCAAAGACCTTGACAAGAACGTCAAGGTCTTTGGTTTTTGTTCTGTTTAGTTGGCTGTAGTTGTTTACTTTGCCATGATTAGTTATTGTTTTCTTTAGGTTATTTTCTAGTTTGGTTGAGTCTTTGTTTTGGTTATTTCTTTTCTGAGTTCTCCAGTTCCCCCTGCTCTCTATCCCTCTTCTCTCTATCTCTTTTGCTTCCTCTCTTTGTGTTTTCCGTCAGTCTTAATCTCATCATCACTGGCACCTGTTACTATCGTGTGGTTATCTTCTCCACTGCTCCACCTCCTGCTGCTAATTATTGAAGCCTCATTTATTCTTTCACCCACCGCTGGATCATAGGTTACCTTAGATCTCTCTGTCTCCCTGTGCTCCTTCCTTTGTCCAAGTCCTCACCGCTCCCAGTAAGTTTCCCTTCTGCTCACCTGGTTCTCTGTTGCTGGTCTCTGTCTTTCTTTTTACCTTTTATGACCTCAAACATTTACATTGAATAGACTTCAATAATATGGCTTTAGAAAACACCAAAGCTTTCAAAGTCAGAAAGTAAACCATAACATACTTTCCCTCTCTCTTTCAACTTCAAACTTTTGCAGACCTATTGATAAAAATATGGCATTTGATTTTAGCAAAAATAGATGCATCCGATGGATAAGATTAAACAGTCTGCTCACCACCTCCTTTCATCACCAGCTTTAATGCCCCTAATCAACCTTTATGTCGACAATCGCATTACTTCCTCTTTACCTGCTTTGAACTCTTTTTACCATTCCCCTTGTCCAATATAAACAGAGGGAAAATATTACATTGGTCAGATTGGAACATCCTTCATCTAAAGAATGTTTCAAAACGTTCAATGGGCAAACCAAAAATTGTTCATTACCTCATCTGGAGATGAAAATAAATTCTTAAAATCTTTTATTCCTAATCGACACAGTCGGGAAATAATCTGGCCAGTCTTAAGATACTAGCCAGAAATTGCATCAAAATTACTGAAATTCTTTGTACCTTCATTTTTTTAAGATTTGGTGCTGATACATGAATGCAGGATTGTCATAATCTGCAGTTTATTAGGAATGCAATGAAGCTTACTGTAAATAGCTAGGATGAAGAAGGAAAATGAGAAACACCTGGGAGAGGAAGCAGAATAACAGGCTGAAATAAAAAAGATAAACAAGGAGTAAAAGGAAGGGAGAGGAGACCAGAAACCAAATTAGATCAGTAACAGAAAATACTTTTAAAAGGAATAAGTCCAAAACAAACACAAAGATAAAAACTAAACTAACACAACGATTACACTTAAAATGACAAGGTTACACTGTCACCAACTTGATCATTAACTTTAAATATTGAGAGGATCTATATTTGAAGCAAATACAGATTTCTCAAGCGTCTGGTTTTGGACTCCTATGTGGTGATGTGTTCCAGGCACATCCAATGAGAGGAGACCTAGTGGAAGACTCAAGACACAATGAAGGAACTTTGTTTCCCAGATATCATGGACTCTTTGCGCTCTTACTTGCCAGCTGGGTTGAGAAAAAAACAACCTATATGGCCATGCACCAATCACAGGGGCTTAAATCAAATGACTAATAACAACTTTTATCAGTATTAGCCTATGTTTTACATTATTCTTTTTGTCTACCACTTTTGGACTATTTCTGGGGCCAAGATCTTTTTTAAAGTGAATTCTTTAGAATTCTTTGGTTACTTGGATATTTTTTTTTACTTTGTCTCTCAAGCAGTTTGTGAAACTTCTTCAGAAAAGACTGTTGGCTAAGAAGTTTTTTTTACCAAGTTTTTGCCAAGATTTGTCAAAAGTTTAACAAGAACTTTATCTCCATTGCAGACTCTCTTAAAAGTCTCACCTCTGGAGCTAATGAGTTTGTGTGGTCTGCACAGACTGCTTTTGAAACCTTAAAGACCTGTTTTGATCTCTGCTCCTGTCCTTTTTGTCCTCGTGGTAGGCACACAGCTCATGGTAAAAGTGGATGTATGCTCCTAACATTGGAGGGGGTTTGTTCTTTTACAAAGTTGCCCTGTTAATGAGAAGCTCTAACCGGTGGCTTATCTGTCTCGGAAGCTGTTATCTGCTGGAACTATGATGTTGGGGACCATAAACTGTTTGCTATTAAGGTGGAATCAGTAAAATGGAGGTTTTATTTTCTCAGAGCTGATCCAACCATTCTTCTGACCATGAGAATTTGGATCCACTCTAGCACAAAGGCTCATTTGGTAGATTGCTGCAGAAATGGTTGTCTTTCTCGAACCTTCTTCAAACTCTGGAGAAAAATTCTCAAGCTTTGAAAAGTGAACATTGGGCTCTTCCTCCCCCTATCTAAGGCCCTTATCTTGCTTAATTTACATGACTGGCTAGCTGTAGGAATACTCCTGGTGTTAGTAAACTCCTTCCATTTAACAATGTGGAGGCCCGTGTGCTCAATGGGGCTTATAGACAGGACAATCCTGTCCCAGACAACTCTTTCAATTTAATTTAATGCACTGTACAAGCTAAGAACACAACAAAAGAAGTTTGAGTAAATTATGAAATCGTGTAACAATGTTGTCATATACCAAATGTTCTTTGTGTGTTGTGTTTGGTGCCATATCTGGATTTAAAGTTTTAAATTACACATTCACTGTAGACACTGGCAGTCTGTGGATGTACAGTATATAATATATAATGAATTAGACAATAATTATCTCTTTACATCTGTCTTGTTTCTCTAAATTCACATCAAAGTTATTGTTTTTCCTGATGTTTTCATTGGGATTATGTGTATTGGTTTGCAGCATTTAAAATCTTGTTAAATAAATGTGTCTGAGGCTGTCAGACTCAATGCTGTATGTGCACAGCTCTTTACCTGATGCCTTCTATACAAATAAATTGACATATTGACTAAAATAAAAATGAGATTTTTTGTATGTCCGACCTTTAAATGGATGCTGACCTGAAGGGAAGATGAGATCTTGCCTGCACCAAACCCCCTTCTCTCATCCTTCCACCTATATTTCTCTACTATTGAGTTTATTTCATTTTATCCCAATCTGGTGAACCTTTGTAACTGCACAATAAAAGTAGCATTTTTTTCTGACCAAAGACATAAATGCAGGCAGAAAATCCATTTAAAGCTATCTGTCCCCAATATATTTTTATTGAAGAAAAGTGGATGTAGACATATCAGATGTTCCAGAGCAGGCTTTCTTAAGGAAAACAGCTTTTTCTAAGCTAAAAGAATGTCTGGTGTATTGCAATATTGTTAAATAAATATTACACAAGTAACGTACTTAAATAAATAAGGGTCTGTAAATTGCCATTTTTCTTAAGGAAAAAATCTATTAAAATCATGCTTGCTCTTAGTAAAATGATTCTGTCCCCTATACCTACAGTGGGTACGGAAAGTATTCAGACCCCTTAAAATTATTCACTCTTTGTTTCATTGCAGCCCTTTGGTATAACCAAAAAAGATCATTTATTTTCTCATTAATATTCACTCAGCACCCCATCTTGACATGAAAAAACAGAACTATAGATATTTTTGAAAATTTATTAAAAAAGAAAAACTAAAATGTCACATGGTCATAAATATTCAGACCCTTTGCTCAGTATTGAGTAGAAGCACCCTTTTGAGCTAGTACAGCCATGAGTCCTCTTTGGAATGATGCAACAAGTATATCACACCTGGATTTGGAGATCCTCTGACATTCTTCCTTGCGGATCCTCTCCAGTTCCGTCAGGCTTGATGGTGAACGGTGGTGGACAGCCATTTACAGGTCTCTCCAGAGATGTTCAATTGGGTTTAGGTCAGGACTCTGGCTGGGCCAGTCAAGAAGGGTCACAGAGTTGTTCCGAAGCCACTCCTTTGTTAATTTAGCTGTGCGCTTTGGGTCATTGTGTTGTTGGAAGGTGAACCTTCGGCACAGTCTGAGGTCCAGAGCACTCTGGAAGAGGTTTTCTTCCAGGATATCTCTGTACTTGGCCGCATTCATCTTTCCTTCAATTGCAACTAGTCGTCCTGTCCCTGCAGCTGAAAAACACCCCCATAGCATGATGCTGCCACCACCATGTTTCCCTGTAGGGACTGTATTGGGCAGGTGATGAGCAGTGCCTGGTTTTCTCCACACATACTGCTTAGAATTAATTGCAAAAAGTTCAATCTTCGTCTCATCAGACCAGAGAATTTTATTTATCATAGTCTGGGACTCTATGTGTTTTTTCGCAAACTCTTTGCAGGCTTTCCATATGTCTTGCACTGAGGTGAGCCTTCCTTCTGGCCATTCTGCTATAAAGGCCCGACTGGTGGAGGGCTGCAGTAATATTTGACTTTGTGGAACTTTCTCCCATGTCCCTACTTAATCTATGGAGCTCAGCCACAGTGATCTTTGGGTTCTTGTTTACCTCTCTCACCAAGGCTGCTCTCCCACGATTGCTCAGTTTGGCTGGACGGTCAGGTGTAGAAAGACTTCTGGTCTTCCCAAACTTCTTCCATTTAAGGATTATGGAGGCCACTGTGCCCTTGGGAATCTTGAGTGCTGCAGAAAGTCTTTTGTAATCTTGTCCAGATCTTTGACTTGCCACAATTCTGTCTTTGAGCTCCTTGGGCCATTCCTTTGACCTCATGATTCTCATTTGCTCCGACATGCACTGTGATCTGTGAGGTCTTATATAGGCCGGTTGTGTACTTTTTCCAAATCAAGTCCAATCAGTTTAATTAAACACAGCTGGACTCCAATGAAAGAGTAGAACCATCTCAAGGAGGATCAGAAGGAATTGGACAGCATGTGAGTGTCACAGCATAGGATCTGAATACTTATGACCATATGACATTTTAGTTTTTCTTTTTTAATAAATTTGCAAAAATATCTACATTTCTCTTTTTTTCATGTCAAGATGGGGTGCTGAGTGAACATTGATAAGAAAATAAATGATCTTTTTTGGTTATACCAATTGGCTGCCATGAAACAAAGAGTGAATAAATTTAAGGGGTCTGATTACTTTCCGACCCACTGTATATATAGTTGTACAAACCTTTGCAGCAGTAACTTTGGTAAAGCATTTGTGATAACAGACAGATTGATGTCTCGATTTTCCTTGTCCACTCCAAGACTCAAATTTTTGTTGGTTTGAGTCAATCAAAGACAGACATGAGGGTCGGCTTTAGATCCTAGTCCTGTTACATAACCTAAGAACTCTGGAGTTGAAAGTCACAAACTGATAAACATAGATTAGGATTTTTACTTTCATTTAACTACTAAAGCAATAAAGTAGCTTACGCTATAAAACCTTCACCCCCATGTTTGACCATATATGTACCACATGACACACGCCTCCCAAACAATCATCAGCCCCATCATTTGAAAGAACGTGTCTAAGAAGGACAAGTCTCTCCTGCCTTGTATTGACTACAGAGGTGTCAACCAGAACACCATTGCAAATAAATACTCTCTCCCTCTCATCTCGTTTGCGTTCGAGCCACTTCATCACACTACAATATTGACTAAGAATCTCTGTAATGCCAATCATCTCGTCTGCATCCGACAGGGAGATGAATTGAAAACTGCCTTCAGGACAAATATACGAGACCCAAAGACAGTTACAAAGATTTGTAGGTCTTGTTAACTTCTACCGCAAATTCATAAAAGATTACAGTCAACTTGCAGCACCACTAATTGCCTTTCACATCCACCAAGATGCTCATCATATGCCTGGACACCCACTACTGTACTACTCTGCTTTCAACCAACTAAAGACCATGTTCTCTCAAGCTCCCATTTTGGTACAGCCTCCACCCCCATGAGCAGTTTATTCTTGAGGTGAATCCCTCTGCTACTTGTGTCGGAGCTGGACTCTCCCAGTGTTTGTGTTCCCATACTACATCCTTGAGCTTTTTTCTCTCGCTGTCTTTCTCCCACCGAAAGGAATTATGATGTGGGGGAAATATGCTACTTGCCATAAAACCTGCCTAGGAGGAGTGGCGCCACTGGTTGGTGCAGAAAATCAGGTTCTGATATGGACCGATCATCAGAACTTGTCAGACCTGTTTTTGCTAAAAGATTAATCCCCAGACCGCTCTCCTGTTTTAATCTCACAATCTCTTTCAGACCAGGTTCCAAGAATGTTAAACCCAATTATTTCTAAAGACATTTCACCTTAGATGAATCTAACTCTGAAAACATGACCATCCTACCATCCAGTTGCATAATAGGCTCGGTAACCCTGGAGATCAAGGGGATTATTACACAGGCTCTACTCAAAGAACTGAATGCCAGACCCCAACCTCAGTCACTTTGTATGTTTTTTCCACTGTACACTCTAGAGTCACCCATTGGTTCATCACAGCTAAGTTCTCATGTCATCTTGGCTCTAGTCAGACCACTGCCCTGATATCCCAGAGGTTTTGCTTGCAAATTTACACAAAGACATTTGTGAGTACATCCAAGCATGTTCCATCTGCGCACGAAATAAATCTAATAGTAAACCACCTTCTGGGCTCCTCCAACCCATGGACATACGCAAGAGAGCTTGCTCACACAATAAAATTAACTTTCTTACAGGATTGTCCTTATCAAAAGGTATGACCAATATCCTCACCATTGTTGACCGTTTTTAAAAAGCCTGTCATCTAGTTCCACTTCGTATACTCACACCACTTCAGACTGCTCGATTCCACGTTGAAAAAGAGTCCATGGCATTCCAGTTGACGTTTTTTCTGACCAGTTGTCTCCCAGGTGTGGAGACATTTCTCTGCTGCTCTTGGGGCCAAAGTAAGCCTAACCTAACGCCCGGCTACCATTCTCAATCTAATGTTTAGACAGAGTGTTTTAACCAAGAAATTTAAGCGGCCCTCCGGTGTCTCACAAAATATCAAAACTGTCCAACTGGAGCCAATATCTCCAATGGGTAGAGTATGCTCAACTCCCACATTTCTTCAGCTACTGGTTTCTCCCCATTCGAGGTCTCAATAGGTAACCAGCCTGTTGTCTCGTTCAGGAGACTGCTATCCCTGGGGCAGCTGAGCTGGCAGCATCTTCAGCTGCAGTTAATGTCAGTCCTTCTGATAAGGCTATGGAGAAAGAGGTCTGTAACATTCAGTGCCTGAGTGTTACCTTTCGTGCTACCATTAAGCCCTCTCTGTGTTCCTCATTTAACTTATGAATTTCTTCTCATTTACCTTACTTGTGTTTTACCTACTAACTCCTCATGTGTGCAATACCAGGTATCTTTCTGTGAAGTCCTTCTCCGTATAAAGATGAAAGTATCAAGCAAAAAACACACCTGCAAAAACAAATCTCAAGGATCATCTACTTCTGACTGCAACTGTTTTTCTTATTGCATCAGACCACCGACTGCACATCCAAGCTAGATGTCTGTCCCACTGTCACTGATGCAGCCTGCTTCCTCCATCTGCGCCCCCTGGACTCACCTTCATACCAATGGCTCACGCATATTCCAAGATCAACTCTAAACAATATTACTCACCTTCCTGGATTCTGTCCACCTATCTGTCTCCCTCCACGGCTCCTGGTTCCCCTTGTTTCTGTTTTCGACATTCCTGACCTAAGACGAGTTTGTGCACATTCACCTTTAATCTGTATATAAATTGCTTAATAAATCACCTTTACCTCATCCAGCATTCTCCTGAGTTGTTTCCTGTATATGGATCAGAGACATGGGCAAATCCATGACATTTTCCCAATCTTATCAGGATGTTTCCAGGTGGATGAGAGACCAAGTACTTTGAATTATTTTGTACAACATGTGTTTTGGCCTTGAAACTCTCCATTAAAGCCCATGTTTGTTCAACCTTTCTTTTTTTATTATTGAAGCATGAACACAAACTGAGGAAAATTTGGCATGCAATGCTTTAGATGTCATTCTTTGTTATTTTGTGACTTTTGAGGGAAGTTAATATTGGCACTTGGAATATTTTTCTGTTTGATCCAGTTTGGCATGTTCTCTACTTCAATTAAATTAGGGCAATGGCAGGAGTATCCTTTTTGAAGGGCACGGACAGAAAGAAAAAAAGAGCACATATAGGGCATACTCACCACTGTAGTTACCCAGTTTTACATGTTAATCAAAAGACTATTTATTTTACAACTCAAAACAAGACTAACTATGACAAACAAGGACGCCCCAAGAGTGCCATTTAGCATGTGTTTTGGCTCCTGAGAGAACATTTGAGGGTAGTTTAGCACTTGCTTTGGTAACTAAGAGAACACTAGTATTTTTTATCTATCCCAAGAGGACATTTCAGCATGTTTTCCGGCTCATGAGAGGATACCTGAGGGCAGGTTAGCACGTATTTTGGCTCCAAAGAGAGAATTGTAGGACATGTTTTGGTCCTCAAGAAGACACTTTACCACGTTTTGGCTCCTGATAGTGCACTTAAGTGCAGTTTAGCACATGTTTCGGCTCGCTTTGAGGCACTTTAGCACATTTATCAATTGAGGGCAATTTAACACATGTTTTTGCTCCCAGGGTGGCACTTCAGCATGTAATTTTAATCAATTGGGCCACTTATATATTTTCTACATATTCATTATTTCCATTTACAATAGAATGTATTAGTTTAAGACACATGTGCATCTTTGGTTTTATAGTACATAAATTATACATAACTGTGAACTTTTTTTTTCAAAAGAAAAAATGTATTTAAATCAAGTCTGTCACTTTAATTTCCTTGTCTTAACCTACTCATTCACTAAAATACAAATACTAGGCATATTCAACCATATCTAAAGTACACAAGCTTCCCACTTACAGCCCCTTTATTGTTAAATATAGAATCAAGAATCAAGAATCAGTTTATTTATATAGCGCCAATTTACAACAGGTGTCGTCTCAAGGCACTTTACAAAAAATCAATTAAAATCAAGGATACATTCTAACAAATCAATTTGAAAAAGTTTCCAATCTAAGGAACCCCAGCAGATTGCATCGAGTCATTGACTTGCAGCATTCACTCCTCTGGAATCAG
>JAVLVB010000371.1:477356-497008 GCA_032876305.1 Orestias chungarensis | reverse complement strand
AGTAACACTTAGCCATCTGCTTTCCCGTTATCTAACTGACAATTTTATTGCTTGGGATAGATGAAGAGTCCCCCTCCATCCTCCTCTGTCCCAGCTCCGGAAGATGAGTAAAACAGGTCTTATCAGGAAATTTATAACCCTTAAGACTCTGCTTCTACTTAAAGAAACAGTACAGGAATGTTTATCCTGCAACACTACATACCATTTTCATTACTTTCTTAGGACCATATTTGCATATGTTTACTCCAAGCCCAAAATGTCTGACCCTGGTCTCTGGTCAGCAATGCCATGTTTCTTAATTTACAACACATATGTAGCAGGGAAGTCCAACTTGGTTGACTTAGTGGCTATATATACACACAAGGACTAATGACGAACAACTGGAGGAAAAGCACACACAGATGTTGGGGATTCATTTTGTAGGCATATAGAATTCAAATTTCCACTTCTTCATCTGTGTATCTGTAACTCTTGTTAATCCTGTTTCTCCCTATCGAGAAGAAATGGCTTTAAATTTTCAAATTAACCTGCAGAGGTTTGGCATTAGTGCATTCCGCCCTTCAACTATAAACAGCGGAGGCCTCGCCGCAGGAGGACAACAGAAGCCCCTACCAGCCGCTTCTCTTCAGCTCTGTGTTTACGGACCGATCAGCTCCGAACCAGGACCTCCCTCAATGTGGAATAAGTTGGACCAGGTTTTCCCAAGTTTCTAGATCCAAACCAGTCCAAAAATCAGCTCATCTAAAAAATTGACTCTACAGTAAGACTTAAGTTTATCAAAACAAGGTCTAGGTAAAGGTTAGAGGTTATCACAAAATAGATGCACAATGCATTTTGCTTTTTGTTGTTACTAAACGCCTCTGAACTCTAACTGTTGTTTATGTAAAGAAGCTGCCGCTTCCAATTGACATATATAGCCTTGTTTAAATGTGCCGGCTCCGACACATCTAACGTTGTATTAATACATTTATTAAATATGTTTATTAATAAAGTCATATAGTCAAAGACCTGTATTGTTAAACCCTATTATTGGATTTCTTAGCACGAGGCAACCCAACACAGATGAAAGATGAGAAACAGAACAGGCTGGAAAGGCAGCAGGCTGACTGTCTGAGAAGGAGAAAGAAACCTAAAACTAAAGAATCAGTTTATTTATATAGCGCCAATTTACAACAGATGTCGTCTCAAGGCCCTTCACAGAAAATTAATTAAAATCAAAGATACATCATAAACAAATCGATTTAAAAAGTTTCCAATCTAAGGAACCCCAGCAGATACATGGAGTCATTGACTTGCAGCATTCACTCCTCTGGAATCAGCAGACAGAAACAACGGCTTGTGTTGTCGTTGACTTTACAGCAATCCCTCATACTGAGCATGCATGTAGCGACAGTGGAGAGGAAAAACTCCCCTTTAACAGGAAGAAACCTCCAGCAGAACCAGGCTCAGTACCAGCAGCCGTCTGTACTGACCGACTGGGGGTTTGAAGAGACAGAAAGCTAAATTAGAAGCACAGGATACTGAAATAATAGAATTTATAGCAGCAGTTGTAGAACGTCACTGGAAGCATCTCAGCCCATGTTCTCATCCAAGAAGCTGTCTCAGCTAAAGAGAGGTAAACAAAAGGAAAAACACCAGTCTAAGAAAACAACTGCACATGAAAACATTATATAAACTTACACAAGACAATGGCGTTATAAAAATTACAATAAAGAAATAAACAAAAAAGAGATGATCAAAACAGAATGACATCTGTGAGCTGATGATCTTGTTAGCTGTCCGGTTACCATTTTAGTTTCAGTTTTATTTAACATACAGTGAAAATAGTTTTGGACAGCCAACATTGTTGGGGACCAAAACTGCCCTTAGAAGCGTTTTAATGGAAGCATTAGAAATCCTCAGGTTTTGTATATTTTAGCTAAAAGATTAACTTCATTACTAACTTATCACTAGTTGCCATCATAAGAAGATATTCCTCAGAAGAGTTGGATTGTTTCATTCTTTTTTGTGTTTTTTCTTTTTGTTACGGCAATATCTCAGATGTTATATGATTCCATTTGCTGCTTTGATGTCATGGTATTATTGTCAGACATCAATGTTTTAATGGCCTCAGAATTAGCACCTGCGTGTGGTACACTCATTTGATGACAGAGCTAATAGCTGCTTCCTTTGTAAGTCAGGCTTTAAAATGAGCAAGAGGCTATAATGCTCTGTTCGTGAGTCGGAATGGAACCATTAAATTAGATGCAAATTAAATATTTGTTGGAGATCAAATGGATGAGCCTCTGGCAGCTGAGATCAGAGTGAGTTATGTCGGAGGTGTGGAAGACATGTTAGGATGATAGACGGCCATGGATACCACAAGAAGGTGTATGGTGGACATGGAAGACAAAAATTAACAGACATTTAAGAGTAGTCTTCTTTTAAGTGAACAAGTGCCTGAAAGTTTTACTAAGTTGATCACTAATAGCTGGCACTGTTGGTAGTAAAAAGGTGCCTTTAAAAAGTATTCACACATCTTGATTATAGAGGTTTTTTTAGATAGCTTTGTTTTCCTACATCTTATTCAACACAATGTATCGCTGCGTTGAAATGAAAACCCTGTATTTCTAATAATTCCTGTGTCTCCCCCTGTTTTAAGCCCAGTCCATCACAGCGGTACGTTTTTTCTGTGAGTAGACAGAAATATTTTTAAACATTTTATTAATCTATACAGGATAGTATGTGCCAAAAGAAATGATATAGTAAAGAGGCTTTGCAGCAGCCAGAGAGGGAGAAGAATGGATGATGATCAAAAATGGCTGGAGACCGCCACCGATGAAGATAGCAGTGAGCCAGATAAAAAAACAGAGGGAGGGGTTCTGTCCTGCAAAAGCGACATAAGTTTTGGTTTTTCTAGATGAAGTTGAAAGTGCAGGCCAGAATAAAACTCACTCCTTGAGCTCACATCAAGTAATCCAGAGCCTGTTTAAATCTAATTTAAACAGGCTCCATAGGGCTATATCATTAGACTCAAGTAACATTTCACCCTGAGGGTTCTGACTCAGCTTCCGCTCAACAGGTCAGTTTGTGTATATTTATCAGTCTAAATTGGAAAAAATAACTGGTGAAAATGATATTTAGAACTTTCTGACAACTTTTGAGAGAATTACAGCTGTTTGTCACTGGCCAAAGTCAGACTGGATTACTCTTCTTATTGGTAAAGCTGAAGGTGCCCATGTGAAAATGGAAGAGAATGATTCACTGGAATATGAAAGGAACTATTCTGCTAAACATATCAATTCAGAAACTTGTAGGCAAACTAACTGCTGTTTTATGTTTCTGTGACAGTGCTAAGAAACTGTCTGCATAACCTTTATAAGAAATTGAATCAGCCCAAAAAAATAAATGTTAAAGTAATATGATAAGCTTATAAAATTGAAACAATTTTTAAGAATGCTGTATCCCAAACTTCGGGATCAAGGAGCACAATTTAGTAATCCAGCATTTATTTATTCATCCAAACACACTTAAAGTTGCAGTAAAATGTTTGTTGGTTGGTTTAAATACTACTTTTCCTGTTTGATTTGTGATTATGACTAATTATTTGTTTCTTTTACCGGCTACTTGCCAGTCATAGGTCCTGGGACTTGCTACACAAGGGTAAAGGGCAGGAAAAACAACATTTCATAAAGAGGAGAGGATAAGTGCATCACCAGCTCTGGTTGGAGAGGGAGAACTTGTATTTTCTTTATTTAAACTGTATATTTGTATTTTATATTTGTGTTTAATGCTTTTGATTTTTTTTTCTTCATACTTGGTTTATGAATAAGCCTAACTGAGCTGTTTTTCTAGTTTGTGGTTTTATTGTGTTTAGTTACTCATATTGCGTTGTAATGATTTGATCAACCAGTATAAATACCTGGTGTGTCATTCCTTTTAAAACAAATGTAGCCATTATGTTTTGTATGTCCAGCCAGTTGGTTTTGTTCTCATTTTTGTCCGCCACCGGCTTTATTTTTTGAAGTCTTTTATGAGCTCAGCATTCTTTTTTGTAAATGTAAATTAGGTTAAAATTAAAGCTCAGTTTTTTCAATAATATCTAAAACTCCTTCTGTTTCAATTTGGTCCATCACATGGTGCTATGTCCATCAAAATGCTCACACTGATGTCAAGTTATGTGGTATCCAGCTGCCTATCCTTTACACACCATAACTGTAAAGACAGATGCATGCACTGACCAGGTTCATTTTGACGTTTGGCCTTCCCAGTGTCACACAGTTTTTCACGTTTGTTCTGTCAGGCTTTGTAACAATTACAAGTTAGGCAAAGTAAAGCTTTTTGTATCATCAGGGTACAATAAAATCTTTAAGTGAACCATTAAAGTTTCTCCCTAGAGCTTCTTATACAGAGTTTGGGGGCGACTGGGAGTAAAGGTTGCCCTGGCTGATGGTGGCTATCATAGTCTGTGACAGGTTACTGGTTGTACTGTGTTGATATTACATCAAGGTGTCTGCAGGTTTGTAAAAGGTAGTAAAAGGTTAATTCTGTATAAACTCAGTTACATGCAGGCATATCTACTTAAATTACTTGCATGGATTTATGTATTTTTATGCAGCTAGTGGAACCGGTAAGGTGGCCATGAAGTGCAAAAAATGCAACAACAGAGGTAGGTCCCAGTGGGGGACGAAACCACTTTTGGCCTTTGACCCGGAAGTTATGGATTTAGCTCTTTGTAGCATATGCGGGAAGACAGTCACAGCGTTATGTATTGGCCAATTTAAAAATAAAGAAAGTATTTTTGATTGATTGATTTGAAGTTGGGTATTGGATATTCAAGTTCTGGGATTTCAGCGGTTTATAGCGAAGGCCTGATTCAATTTAGTAACTCAGATTTCATCAAACCCAAAGACATCAAAAGTAATAGACCCCACATCGACCGCTGGGCGGCGAGAAATACGGCCACCATCTGGGACGGGTTCTCCTACCCATAGGACAGCAGCAGACGGAACAGTTTTGAAGATGCCAGAGCACTGTGCCGCATATTTCTTACAAATCGGCGGACAATTGTGACCAGAGGGAATTACTTTTAACAAGTAATAGTCAACATTATTATTGTTTGAATTTCGTTAATAGAATAATATTGTTCTGTAGTTATGTCTGCCAGTGAAATTGTAGCCAGCAAACGTTAAGCTAGGCTGTGTTTATAGAAGGTGTTCACTCTGCTGTAAAACTTTATGAATCTAGCCTAAAATCATAATTGCCTAAGTTTTATGTGACTGCCTTAGACATGTATTCTGTGAGGCTGATGATATATTTTACAATACAGGCTTAGATTAAAGGTGACGTAAATATGCTATTGTAAAAATAATGTCAATATTGCTGATCTAACTTTTGGCCAGCAAATTTTACTATCATCTCCCATTTTTATTTTGAAGTTTTCCTAAACATAAGATTTTATTAAGCGAGTCATCCGCGATTTGCAATGATTTGCACTTCAGCTTCCCAGCTCACCTTAAAAGAGTAGGTGTATCATCATAAGGCTATTAGCTTTCATATATGTTAAATAATATATTACCAATAACAGGGAGTGGTGAAATACTTCCCTATGTGGGATGATATATATTATATAATGTTGTTTTTTTATTTTTGCCAAAAAAGGGCAGGACTACAGCTACTTCTAGAAAAGCTATATATATATATATATATATAAGGGGGAGAAGATCTACTACTTCTTTGTCAAAAGACTTATCCGGCTCTCCTTGTGCTTGAGGGAGAACCATACACATTCCACAGTGGTTTAATGGAGTTATGCATGACAAACTAATATCTGTTATAGATAGAAAATATGATTCATCCAAATAGCACTAAACATACAATTATGATTTAAATAAAAGTTTTTTTTTTTTTTTGTGGGTAGATTCCCTTTGATTGGTAATCTTGTAAGCAGCGTGCAAGCTGGAAAAATGTGGGCACCCCTTACTAAAACCATATTCTTCCCTCCCTTTTTATTGTAGGATCATTAGCTATGTCTGTCAGGGTGAGTTTTCTGTTCAGTTCTCCAGGTGGCCACGGGGGGTCACCAGTGCGCTCTTCCAGGTTGGAGCTCCGTCCTGCCCAGGTGTTTCTGGTTGGCGCTGATCAGCGGAGCCAGTATAAGAGGTGTGGTGGATCAACTACTCGAGTGTTTGTTACCATCGGTAAACTATAGTCTCAGTGCCACGCTAGTTCTTAGTGCTTCCTTGTGATATCGTAGCTTTTTCCTCGTAGTAGTTTTTTCTCCCTAGCCTATGTATTTGAATCCAAGCCGTGTCTCCTGTTTTTGTGCCTCACGATTTTTGTTCCTCTCACCTCTAACTGCACTTGTGTCTCACCTCAGGTTTTACTCACTTCTTCATTCTCCACCTCATTCAAGAATCTCCCCGGTCATCATCCCTCAGGTGACTCCCACTCCTCTTGGCTCTGCTCGATCTGCCTGCCCCAGCGTACTTCACCAGCTGGTCAAACCCCCCGGACCACATCTCTCCATCAGTGGAAAACTATACCCGGACATTCCCCCTGGCGACACGAAAGATCCACCAAATAAGTAAGATCGTTCCTTGTTCATTACTCGACCATCATCAGTTTTACTCACCTTGCCTGTCCTCGCTCTCAGAGGTTCCCGGTCTCTCTCGTCGAAGTGTTCCTGGTTTTCCCGTGTACTTCCGCCACTCATTGCTGTCACTCATTGCTGTCACTCACTGCCGTTCACTGCCGCTGCAGGATCACCGCCGGACTCCCCTTCTCCCTTCACCTCCCTCAAATAAACCATTGTTTATCGTTCTTCTGAGAGTCTATGTTTATGTGGGTCAGAAATTTAAAACCCGACATGACAATGTCAAGGATTCAAGGAGACTTTATTGTAATTCGCAACACATGTGGTACATGAGGGGGAACGAAATTGTATTCTCACGGTCAAGTTTCACCCAAGAGCTAATATAAAATAAAAATAAAAAAAATAGAATGTAATTAACACAAAATATACAGGAAATATACAGAATATAAGGGAGTAGGGGGTTTGGAGTAGCAGCAGCATGAATGAATGAATGAATGAATTCGTTTAAAGTATCTCAGTGCGGGTATGTGAAGATGATCAAAATGTATTTGTCCATATAAAGTGTCAGTGCAGTGGTTGTTCAGGTGGAGTTCGAGAGTCTCACAGCTTCAGGAATGAAGCTGTTTCTTAGACAGGTTGTTTTACACTTAATGCTCCGCAGCCTCCTGCCTGAGGGGAGCAGGGAAAAAAGAGAGTGTGCTGGATGGGTGGGATCCTTCGTGATGCGGGAGGCCCTTTTCCTGCATCTGGAGCGTCCTGAGGAAGTAGAGCTGCTGATGTGCTTTCCTGACCAGAATGGTAGTATTGTTGCTCCAGGTGAGGTTGTGACTTATCGGTTCACCCAAGTATCTGTAGCTGCTGACCACTTCCACAGCGGATCTACCAATGTGCAGGGGGGGGGGGGGGTGAGCATGTTGACCCCTTCTGAAGTCCACGATCATCTCCTTTGTCTTTTTTATGTTGATGCAGAGGTTGTTATCTCCGCACCAGCCCTCCAGATGTTCCACCTCCTGCCTGTAGCTGGACTCATCACTGTTTGTGATGCATCCAACCACTGCTGTGTCGTCCGCAAACTTCACAATATGACAGCCTGGATGGATAGGCGAGCAGTCATATGTGAGCAATGTGAACAGGAGGGGGCTCAACACACATCCCTGAGGGGAGCCAGTGGTAAGGGTAATGGTGGGGGAGGAGATGTTGTGTATCCTCACAGACTGCGGCCTGTTGGTCAGGAAATCCAGCACACAGTTGCAGAGGGAAGAGCTCAGTCCAATTGAGAGTTTATTAATCAGAGTCTGAGGAATCATGCTGTTGAAGGCAGATGTGAAGTCCACAAACAGCATACGAACATAGGAATCCTTCTGCTCCAGGTGGGTGAGGGCAGTGTGGACCACGGAGGAAATGGCGTCCTCTTTGGATCGATTCCTCCTGTATGCATACTGGTGTCGATCCACAGTGACATTGATGGTGGCTTTGATGTGGGTCTGAACCAGTCTTTCAAGGCACTTCGTGACTGTCGGTGTGAGGGCTACTGGCCGATAGTCATTCAGACCTGTCGCTGTGGGGCTCTAGGGGACCGGGATGATGGTGGCGGTCTTCATGCAGGTTGGGACAGATACCTGGATGTGGAAGGCATTGAAAATGTCCGCCAGAACGTCCGAGAGCTGATTAGCGCACTCGCTCAGCACCCGTCCGGAGATGTTGTCCGGGCCAGCAGCTTTCTTGACTGCTTCTCCTACCACTCTTAAGGTCAGACTGAATTAAGCTTTGGCAAGAGTGGGGATTCTGGAGAGAGAAAAGAAGATGCTGTACCATCATCAGTTAATGAAAGCTACCACCTTTCAGATTTTATTTTGATGTCTTCTTAAAAATAAAAAGGTTTGTCTGGATCTAATCTCAAAGCCCCGATCCTGTTTTTGCCCCTGTAACACCGAACCCTGTTTGCCCCCATGGAAACCAGGAAGATCCGAAATCGGTTTTCATTAGTCAATAAGCAGTGATCAGTTTTCTAATCGGTCAAATTCAGCCACTAACCAGCCCTCTCTAACTCAGTAGTTCCTGTACCCCTTCCAGAGATGCGCTGATGAGGGTCAATTTCATGGATATTTTCGTCTTACCCAGATTACAGGAAATAGCGGCAATAAGTTTATACACCATTATCACTTCCCTGCTCTCAACGCTGTTTTTTACACGTGAAAGGTCACGAGACAATTTGACGTGTATGACTTCACTTTGCATGTAAATCAGACTCTCGTGATGCTCCGGATGAGTTTGGTGTGAACGCAGCATAAGATAGAGATTCTACAAAAAGATGATGTCTATGGGAGAGCATTTATTAAAAACTGAGACTTTCATTAACATTGTGTTTCAACTGACTTGACAAAAGTGAAACTTTTCGGAAACTTTGGATCATGTTGCAACTGGTGCAAAAAGGCTACCTAATGAATCCCCCACCCCAAAAATAGAAGGATTTGATAATGCCAGCTTAAAATCTCAGCTTTAATCTTTTTGATATAACATGGTAAAATTGTTAATACCCCTCTAATGTGACTGAATAAAGCATTTGGTCAGTTTTTTTGTTTATAATTTGCAAAGATTATTTACATTTTTAAAAAAATACATTTCCAATATTAAAGTTTGACCGAAAAATAATAATCTCATCAGGAATAAATATTTTTACACATCATTTATTGCATTTTTCCTGTGCTGCAGTTTTCAAAACCTGCAAATCATACTTGAACAAGATGAAAGACAAAGTTGTTGGAAAGACCTTGTGGAAGATTACAGCCTTTTATTTAACTCAATCATTCATATTGAAGTAAATTACAGAAAGTCACAGCAGTCAATATTGAAACACAACAATAAAGAGGAATACTGTCTGGCTGCCTGCCAATATGATCAAAATGGACATGAAGGGGTTGAAAGTACTACTGTCCCTGAGTCGCCCTCGAGACAAAATAAACAAATATCCAACAGACAAGGCCATGCAACTTTAAATCTGATTATAGGATACTGATTGCAGATGCCAATTTTTTATCTGTCTGCTGCTTTTTGTCATTTTCTCTCCATATGGCACTACAAAGCCCCCAATTTATCATATGATTACCCCTTAAACCATCCAATTCTAACCATTTATCGTTCATGATGAAAGAAAAGAAAAAACTTACATACAGAATAAATCTGTTTAAAGTTTATATGCAGCCTTCACACTAATGGAGTTTAATAGAAACAAATGCCAGGTGTCCATCAAACTCTAAGAGTGAGATCAGAAGGACCGGAAAGGGCCTATGGAGCCAAAGTAAATCAACAAGGTAGTCAAGAATATGTTACCAAGAAACCGAAAATTTCAGAAGCCTAAAAAGTGTCTCTCCAGCTTACAAAAATGTTAAAATACCAACAAAGTTTGCTTTAATTTGTCCATTAAGAGTAAGTAAACTTGGTAGCCAACTGTTGTAAACAGTTGAAAGTCAACTTATAAAGAAGCAAAAAAAAATTTGGTGTATGGGTGGGTGGTTTTTCTGTGTGATGGTCAGGTTAAACCAGCAAAGCTGACACGTTTGAATGCTTCTACTGTCTCTAACCTTACAAAGAGACAAGCACACCCATCCCTTTAAGGGATCAAGTTCAACAGCCAAATCTATAGCATAAGGTAATCCTGCTCACCCCTGTTTGACAGAAATCTTTCTTCAAGCAATGAAAAAAGAGATCACTGGTAGGAAGTAATTCTTAAAAGTTTACAAGATTCAGGTTTGACTCTTAAATTTTTTTTGCATATTTATTGATTCGTCCAGTGTTTCTAATGTGTTTGAATACATATTAATGTGCATTGTGTGCAATATTGTTTGTTTACCTGTTTCAGTCAATGTCTCAGTTATTTGTGATGTTTAATGAGTCCCTCATCTTTTTATAGGCTATCTACCTACTCATGTTGCCAACCAATGTTAGTTACTCATATTGGTTAATCATGTTATGCTGCTGATGAGATTTAATACACTGCTAAAAAAAAACCCTCAAATAACACATCCTATTTATACGTGAGTGAAATATGATCATTGAATACTTTGTTCTGAGCAAAGTTGGATTAGCTGACATTAAGATCACACACAAATCCTCAATGTAAATCAATTCTATTGACCAATGGAGGCCTGGATTTGGAGTCACACAAAAAATTAAAATGGAAAACACACAAAAGGCTGATCCAACTTTGATGAAATGTCCTTCAAACAAGTCAAACTGAGGCTCAGTATTGTGTGTGTTGCCTCCAAAAGCCTGTATGACCTCCCTACAACGCATGGGCATGCTCCTGATGAGACTGCAGATGGTCTCCTGAGGGATCTCCTCCCAGACATGGACTAAAGCATCACCCAACTGCCTGACAACTCTGTGGTGCAATGTGACGTTGGTGGTTAGAGTAAGACATGATGTCCCAGATGTGCCTAATCGGATTCAGGTCTGGGGAACGGGCAGGCCAGTCCATAGCTTCAATGATTTTATCTTGCAAGAACTCCTGACACACTCCAGTCACATGAGGCCTAGCATTGTCCTGCATTGGGAGGGACTCACTGCCAACTGCACCAGCATATGATCTCACAAGGGGTTGAAATACAAACAGTTTTAAAGGACCCTTTCTGCATGCATTAAAATAAAACCATATGAATGAGATGTCATACAAAGACAAACCTTGTTTTCTAGAAGTATTAACCATACCAATAAAAGCAGACAATAAAATCGAGACGGGAAAGAAATAAATTACACCAGGAAATAAAACCATTAATCTGCATCTATGTCTCCACCCTTATTTGTCCTTGTCCCCCCCTAATCAGGCCTCTGAGTAACCCATAAACATAGGTTGAACTAGATTGACGCAAAAAGAATGACAGAGCAGTATAAGAGCCATGAAGGGTGACTATGAAACAAACATTAACTGTCTCACACTGCCAAGTAGTCACCTTCAAAGAACGATCATTTCTGACTTTAGTGGTTGTAGACTTTGGGTGTGAGAAGCATTTAATAAACATCAACCTTGTGAAATACCTTCAAATCTATATAGTCTCTCTTTAAGCACTCACTGGTTGTCATTTTGTCTCTGATCCATCCTGCCGTCATCAGTTTTGGGGTTCAAAAGTTACTGCTTCCTCTACCCACACAACTTACCCCTGAACAGAGTAAAATTTTATTTGGTGTTGTACCCAGCAGCAGAAAGAGTGAAGGCTCTCATTCTAATATAACCAGATCCAACCCAGTTTATTGTTCAGGTTTACAATTAAGCTGGAAACTTTTTTACCCTTTTATTTCCACTTCACAATTATGCATTACCATGTATTGGAATATCACATGGCGCATAAATATTTTACTTCTGTTGCATCATACAAGGCTTTTCCAAACTGACCCATTTGCATGGATTTTGTTCAAACTTAAAAGCAGACTGTGCCATGTTGTTTTGATACCAAAAACTGACCAAAGAATGTCGGTGGAGACAGTAAATGATCAATATTCGCTCCCATTGTAGATAATTGAAAAGATGCCCTTGAACATGCAGGTCAGCTTAAGCTCAGATAGGGCAGCTCGTCTGTGGCCAACTGTTAATTTAATAACATGGATCCAGCTTTTCATGTAAAGTTTGGTTGAACCCAGTTTATAAGGTGGGAATGTTACTTTAGTTTGAATGTACAAATCAATATGTAAGTTGCTTATTATTTGTTTTATATCTGGCCTTAATGTTGTTTTATCAATCCTCTGTATTGATTTCCTTGTTTTGTTTTAGTTTTTTCTGGATAAGTGTTTTACTTTGGCAATAGTTTACAATCTCCTCAGTCCAGTTAGGCTCATAACGTTCCGCCTACCTTCTTTGGTTCCCCCTAATAACAATCATCCACTTGTCTCTTGTCAGTAATCAAACTCTCCAGTCTTTAAGATTTTCATTCTCCTCCACACTTATTAGTACCAGCACTTCCCCATGCACATTTTGCTCTGTTAGTAGGGCATCAACTGTTTCGTGGGGGCCCCAAAAAATGAAGAAAAAACAGTCTTGTGAAAATTAATATAATGCTGTTTCAGCGTTTTTTATACACACAACTTATTAATAGCTGACAGGGAAATAAAACAGTAATAAGCCTCAGTATTATTCTAGTGTTGTAGACAAAAAAAATTCTTAAGTTACATCTGCTCTGCTACAAAAACGATTTACTTTGAACAACAATGGTAAAGTTTTTAATCTAAGAAAATAATTTATAGCAAAGAGGTTCTGAACACTTTAATTATTTTTGGTTTTACTGTTCAACCTATATTTGTTTGAAACCCTAACCATGATAATACACAGCAGTTCCAGACTTTTATGTTCACAAAACTGTGTTGTGCACTTGTTGGTTTGCATTGACTATTAATTTTCTAAAAATAAATATTGAGGGCCATTTTTAACTTAATTAATAATTTAGATAAAAATTACAAAGTTAGGGTACAGCCTGATTATCAAAAAATAGTAGTGATATAGTGTTCATTCATCAAAAACATATTCTCAACGGCGGCAGTATCCCAAATTAAAACAAATTAGCCTTCTAAAGAAGATCTGATCAGAAAAAAAGGGATTGGATGCGAAAAACCTGTAACCACCCATATGGAGATGTGGCTCTCATCCAAGGACTTCAAACTAAAACTTTTCAGAGGTTTCTCTATCCAGTTTGGAATTTTTCTCAAATGAAATTGGCTCTCTCCAGTCTCCAATTCTTTTTTTACCTCCTTCTGTGCTCCCTTTCTTGCTCACTGCACTGGGCAAGCTAAAAGTTAGTTTGGTAGTTGGTTTACATAAACCCAGTTATATAATGTTATAGTATTTTAACAGAAGAAGTAAGGCTAAATAGAAACTGGCAGTAAAAAAAGTGTTCTATAGAACATATGTTATATATACAAATGTGTAGAAGTAAAAACGTAATAATCATAAAATAATAATAAAAAGTAAAAGAAAAAATGAAAGGTATGGAACCTTAAATAATGGGTATTCAAAGCAGTTGGATACCTGGTGAACATGCTGTGTGGTTTTAACTTGTGGCTATGCTCAAACGCACATACCCAATGAGCCTACAGGCTAAGCCCAGAGATACCCGGAGGGTATTTAGATTTAACACAATCCTAAGTAAAACATTATTTAGTTTGTTACGTGAATAGTACTTTTTGGCCTGCAGTTTAGATTTTTGGATGCATATGCTTCTTATTCCACTTAATGATGAACCAATGTAGTCTTGTGTGTAAATATAATTGTCCCTAAAGTAATAACTTGTTGCACCAACTTTGGTAGAAACTAGTAATATAAATAGTTCAAAAATGGTGGAAATTTTTATATATCACTGTGAAGGAATTATGGGTCTCTCATATGTGCAAAATTATGTTTTTTTCAAGCACAATGGATGACCTATGGACAGAAAGGTGAAAGCCATTGATAAAGAATCAAGAATCAGTTTATTTATATAGCGCCAATTTACAACAGGTGTCGTCTCAAGGCACTTCACAGAAAATCAATTAAAATCAAAGATACATCATAAATAAATCAATTTGAAAAAGTTTCCAATCTAAGGAACCCCAGCAGATTCATGGAGTCATTGACTTGCAGCATTCACTCCTCTGGAATCAGCAGACCAAAACAATGGCTTGTGTTGTCGTTGACTTTACAGTAATCCCTCATACTGAGCATGCATGTAGTGACAGTGGAGAGGAAAAACTCTCCTTTAACAGGAAGAAACCTCCATCAGAACTAGGCTCAGTAAAAGCAGACATCTGCCACGACCAACTGGGGGTTTGAAAAGACAGAAAGCTACTATGAAGTATCCTAATTACATTTAAGTCCAGGTTTTGATGAATCTGCTTTAAAATATTTATAAATTTTTTAAGCAAGTAAGAAGTGGACGTGCTGGTGGTCTTCTGATAATTTCCCTGGTGGGAAACCCAAGTGGGTTTGAGCTTAAGTTCAGAGATGTTCTGTCATGGTCTGTGTTTTGGTTCTGCTGTTTGGTTTGTTGTGGTTGCCTTGTTTTACTTTATCATTGGTTATTGTTTAGGTTATTTTCTATTTTTCTGTGTTTTCTAGTTCCCCCTGATCTCTATTCCCTCTTCTCTCTCTCTGTGTTTTCCGTCAACCTTGAGCTCATTATCACTTACACCTGTTATTAATTATCTGGTCATCTTCTCCACTGCTCCACCTCCTGCCCCACTCTTTTTAAGCCTGGTTCATTCATTCATTCACTCACCGCTGGATCGTCCGTTACCTTACCTCTGTTGTTGCCCGGTTCTCCATGGTCCATTCCTCATATCCCCCAGTAAGTTTTCCCTGTTGCTCATCTGGTTCTCTGAGCTGGTTCTCTCTCGCTCCTCCTTCATCCTCCTCCATTCCGTTTAAGTTATTTCCTTTATGGTTTTGTTTCCTTGTAGTCTCCGGTTTCCCTTGCTTACTTCTTTATTATTTGTAGTTTAATTCCTCAGTAGTTTAGCTCCTATGTTGCCTCTGGTTCCCCTCGTTATTGTTATTAGTTAGTTTATTATCCCATTCTGTGTTCAATGCTGGTTTGTTTATTTCTATTTTTTTGTCTTTTATGTTCTTTAGTTCCTGCGTTCCGCTTTAGTTATCCGTTTGTTTACTTTCTAGTTTTGGTTCCGTGTCATCCCAGGTCAGTTCTGCTTCACTGTGTTCTCTGTCATGTTCAGTTCATTATTCATCAATTAAAATAAATCTGTGTTTCTTCACGCATTTCCACATCTGTTTGAGTCGTATTTACTGTTTCTTGACATGTTCTCCTTCAGGGTATTTCTAGTAAGGTCAGGGTTCCCGATTATTTCAATATGACAAGTTCTCCAGGTTCTGAAAAAGCAAAGCAGACCAAACTCATCAGTACTTGACTGCTGGACAGCACAGCTTTTTAATTTTTTTTTGGGAAAAAAAAAACAATGACTTGGATGGCGATACAGTCTTAATGTTAGATTATTTTCTTTTACCACAGGTCTAGGCTAGTTAGGAGCTATTTCTGCCCTAACTAATGGAACACTGTGTTTAATTCTGACTTTATAATTATATTTTTTTATTGTTTGAAACATTTAAGTGTGACAAAAAAGCTAATACAGAATCACTCTATAAGGTGGAAGATACTTTTCCACAATCCCTAATCAGTCTTTTAAACACAAAGAAAAAGTCTCTTGTTCAACATGATCTTTACTAACCTTTTCGTAAAATACATATTTCATTTACAGTTTCATTTGGTGGTAGAAATCTGAGGATATTGGAACAAAGCCATGTATTATGACAAAAAACAATGTGAGGCTTGTGTTTTGACAAGGCTTCTGAGGGAGCTTTGACTTGTTCCATGGCAACAGATGCTCTTTGAAGTCTGAAAAGATAGACTAACGCCAGAATAAAATAAAACCATGCAGCATGCCAGAGGAGCCACTTATTCCAACAGGCTGTAGATGAAAGAAGGAAAGTAGGGGATAAAAAATATAAAGGAAAGCAAGACAGAGAACCAAAAGAAGAAAGTAAATCAACAGAGTAAAAGATAAGATGTAAATATATGACGTGTAAGAGTGATTGTTAGCTCTCGTCCCCTTTCCTTTCTTCTGTCTTTTCCCATGTACAAGATGGCTGCTTGGCTTTGTGCCTGTAAACTTCCCGGCAGAGTGAAACGCCCATCATCACACTATTGGCAAAGCATATTAACATGAAAAACTTTTAAATCTCTAGCATTTAAAGCTCTTTATAAAATGTCTTCCCTATTTACCTATACTCTTCTTAATATATTCCGGCTTGGTTGAATACAAATACAGCTGCCAGGCTCCTTCAGTTGTAAAGTTGAAGTTCAGGGACTCTTTTTATAGGCGCATCCTCAAGCTTTATTCCAGTTTTGTTCCCTTTACTTTGTCTTTCTTTCCAAAATTATTTGTTTTCCTTATAAACAAAACATCGTTTACCTGACATTTACCTACTGTATGTTATCGGACTTTTTTTATTTTTATTAACCTTAAGGTTAACTTTAATTAATACTAAAGCCTAGTTACTTTCAAGGCCCTTTCTAATATAACTCTGACTTCCACATTTATTAGCCAGTAGTTTACACAGTTTACAATAAGCACGTAATGTTGGCTGTATTTCAGAAGAATTCATCACTCCTTCATGTTCCTGCCCTGTGTCAGCCAGAGAGTTTAATTCTGCTTTATTTCCTGCTCTCGACTGCTCGGCCAAATGCACAGACCAAGGCCAACATAAATATATGTGTAAGAGGACATTAGTAATGTTCTGTTTGTTTGACTTTCTCGGTTTTCTGATAAATTGCCCGTTCTAGCAGTATATTTCATAAACAATGAGGAACAAGTTTTAAAAGGCAGTGCTCTCTGAAGTGCATGACGAAGCCTCTTCAAGGTTGTACTGTCTCCTAATGACTCCCACGTCTCTGTCTACGTCCCTATACTTAACGACTGCGTAATGGAGTTAAGGTAGGAGACATCTTAACTGAAGGACACTTGCATGGTTACAAAACTGAGCAGATATATATATTTTTTCAATCTGAACGAGACTCATTGTATTTCAACTAGAATTATTAATTTAAAGCCCAGAGGGATGGATCTCAGTTTACCAAGAACAGTTTGTTGTCATAAAAAGAAAATTGGTTGTTTACTTTTGACATTATATGTGTTTGTGTAGGTATTGTTAAATATTTAGATTAGATTTTTAAGATTTATTAGGTCAAATCTAACAACTCTAATGTCCATTGTAGGTAGGCCCCTGCGTGGACAGTCTCTAGCGACCCATTTTAGGAGCATATTAAAGAGACCGGATTCCTTTTTGTGCCCGCCTTCTGGGGAATTTACAAATTTTTCCGATGAGAAGCTGTTTGCAGTCTAATTCTTTCCTGCTAATCTTTGTTAAGACAGGAAGTGTAATACAGCACAATGTGCCTGGGAAGTGCTCATGTGCTCCCTAAACATTGACATTTTAGATCTGATTATATAACCATAATATTTACAAGGAATTATCTGTAAACTGCTTAATGTGTTCATTGTACAAATAGGTGAGTATTCAGCAGTGCTAGACATGATGTATTTTTACAATGCACCACAATTTGTAATCATTCACTTTGGTTTAGGAACGTAGCTCACTATTTCAGTCATTTAAAAACGTTATAAGTATGATTATGCATATTTGTCACCTATCTTGTTCAGACATATTCTTTTTTTTTTATCTACAATGTTATCTATACCCTTAAGTACTTGCTTTAAGATCTGGGGGTAAAGTTATTTAAATGTAAACAAGTTATGCTATCCAGTACTGTTCTAACATGTAAACATAGTCTATTGTATTTTAAGAAACAATCCATGGACCTAAGAGGGTTTATTTACAATATGACCAACAACCTAAATGTGCAACTCAAACATTAACTCGCTTGTTTGGTTAACAAAGAAAAGGGATTTGAAGCCGTTCTTCTTGCAGGATAGTGAGCAGGTCACTACGTGACGCTGGTGGGGGAAACTGTTTCCTGAATGGCTCCTCCAAAAAACCTCAAAGTAGCTCAATAATATTTAGATCTGGTGACTGTTCAGGCCATGGGAGATGTTCAGCTTCACTTTCATGTTCATCAAACCAATCTCTCATCAGTCTTGCTGTGTGTGTTGGTGCATTCTAATCCTGATACACAGCACCGACTTCAAGATACAAGGTTTGAACCCTTGGATGCACAGGGTCCTACAGAAGGATTCGGTAGTCCTTGGCAGTGACTCCCATCTAGCACAAGTGTTGGGCCAAGAGAATACCATGGAATGGGAGCCCAAACCATCACTGATCCACCCCCATGCTCCACTCTGGGCATGTAACAGTCTGGGTGGTACGTTTCTTTGGGGCTTCTCCACACCATAACTCTCCTGGATGTGGGGAAAAATAGGTAGACTCATCAAAGCACAATAAATGTTTCACATTGTCCACAGCACAAGATTTGCGCTCCTTGCACCATTAAAAACGACGTTTGGGACGAGTGACCAAAAGTATGGGTATAGCAGCCCAGCTGTATATATTGAATCTGTGGAGCTCTTGACATACAGTTTTGGTGGAAACGGGATAGTTGAGGTGCACATTTACTTTTGCCGTGATTTGGGTTTTACGTTATTGGATATAATCCGGGTTAGCACCTGAATGTCCCTTTCAGACAGTTCCCTCCGCAGTTTTTCCTGCTGGATGTGGTTCTGCTTTGTGGTATGATGACATTACACTGGATACTGTGGCCACCAGGCATATATATATATATAGTTACAAAAGTTACATGTAACTGTATTTTTATTTATTTTTGAATCTATGATTCAGTAGTTTTTGTAAAACATTAGCATAAAACAACTGATATGAACTGCTGCAAATTACTGGACCTTCATGGTGTTTAATATTTACCCCAATAGAAATTGGTAGTGTTTAATAAAGTTTGGTTTTCTTATTATTAAGTTTTATTTAACATTAACAGGTTATTGCCATTAACTTGGTTGATGGCTAATAAATAAAATGGAAGTTTTTAAAGAATATGTGCATAGCAGACTGCTTGTTGACTGTTCACTCACTGTATACAGTAAATAGTGTTCATCACAACTCAACCCCCAGACAAAGAGTGTAAATCAAATCTTTGATTTTGCCACATATGTAAAACTTAAGTCCCAATTCAGTGACTACAGTCATGATCTCCACCATACGTGGTTGTGTTTTTCAATCTTTCCTGCTAACGAAAATCTGTTCATGCTGCATGTTTATCCCATCTTAGTCAAGTCAACTTAAATAGCACTTCATTTGTGCAATGGGGATTTCTTCATTCATTACACCAAAGATAGATGTTTCATTGTGCTGTTTTGTTTATACTTGATTTGCTTTTAGTTCCCTATGCTTACTCAAATGCTTGGTTACATTATCTTCTGACTCCATTTGTCCTGTGTTCTCATCCCCAACCAAGCACTTGCATGAGTGACACTTTTATAGAGGATTTATGTATTTATATTTGACCTCTTTTTTTAGATAAAATTCTAGTTCTCTCTCTATATATATATATATAAATATATATATATATATATATATATA
>JAVLVB010000371.1:450171-467824 GCA_032876305.1 Orestias chungarensis | reverse complement strand
CACACACACACACACACACACACACACACACACACACACACACACACACACACACACACACACACACACACACACACACACACACACACACACACACTTCTGTTGGTCTGGGGACTTTTATCGACATTCATTTTATTTACTATATCTATGCTTAACTCAGTCTTAACCACTGACATTCAATTGTTGGCCCTTACCTTAACTAAAACCACACCACACCAAAGTTCACTTGTGAAAAGGCCCTCTGTTGGTTGTCAGTTCTTTATATATGTAGTTTGTACAAATACCTTCATGTAACTTTTGTTACAATTTCCAATCTTTTTTTTTCATTACCCTCAATGTGATCTGGTACGGAATTATTTTTTTTTTAAATACCATATTGTTATTGTTCTTGATTGACCAGCATTGACCCCCTGACCACCATAGAGAATCTGTGTAGGATTGTCAAGAGGGAGATGAGCTACACCAGACCTTACAATGCAGAGGAGCCAACAAAGCGACAGGGGCTTCCATTGCACCTCAGCAGAATTAGAGCTGATGGCCTCCATGGCACTGTGCATTGATGCTATTAACTCATTGCCTGACATAGATCTGACATTTCTCTTTAAAATATCCTTTTTTTAAATTGATCTTGTGTAATATTGTAACTTTCTGACACACAGAATATCTGGTTGTTATATTCTGTAGGCCATAATTGTTAAAATAAGAAGGAATAAAAGTGAAACTTGTTTATATGTACAAGTGATAAAAATATTGGAGTTTTTTTCTTTTTCTTTGTCTATTTTGGCTCAGGCATCTCACCTCAAATACTTGTACACTCTTTATGTGTTTTAACATTTCATTAACTGACATAGTTGCCTTTATTTCTGGGGATCCTTCTTGTTTATTTTAGTCCCATTTACATTTATGCATTTAGCAGACACTTTTATTCAAAGCAACTTACAAAAGAGGGTTGACCATTGAACTGTGACACTGTTTGTAAATTATAATTTACCTGCAGTAACCTGGAGGAGAGTTTAGCATTAAGGCTATGCCATTCACTCATATATTTACTCATTAAACACCATGCAGTTATATAGTCTATTTTTATCCATTTCATTTCAGGGTAATTTTGTGGTTGTCACTGAATTTAACGATATAATCACTGTTTTTCGGTAGTTTTTTACTCAAATAATGCAATAAATATATGTACCTCTCACTGATTTTACATTGAGTCTTATCTCAGCTGTTAAGTATCTTTTTTCACCATTACCACATTTATTCTTCTCTCACCTCACTTCCAGATGCTTCCTTCTACTATTTTACCATTTACACTCAATTTTATGCTCCCTCCTCATTCATCAGTACTCTGCAGGTCTAACAGCCTTACCCGCTTCTCATTGAGGCTTATGTTAGGTCCAAAAGATTTAAAAACCAGAGAGACCACGCCGGTCCTGAAGGACAACCAGAGAAAACAGACTAGATGGATTTTGTAACAAAAACAGAATTAGTTTGCAAGTTTTCTTTACACACAAAACAGAGCTTACAGTTGCATTTTTCGTTACAGTTGCGTCTTTTCTTGAATAAATATCCTCTGGAAAACTCATCTAAGACAAAAGTGTGAATAGTGTAAACAGCCCTTGACTATAATGAGTAATTTGGTTGCTGACCTTGCTTTAAACTAAATTTTACTGAAATAATCTGAAAATCTTGTTAAAGCCAGTTTAAGTGAAATGTTATTGGAATGTTCTGCTACTAACTTGCTGGAGGGCAAATAAAGAAAACAGCGCAATGTCTCTGCAGCACTATCAGAACAGTTTTTAAAAGGAAAAAAAAACACTGTTGCAACAAACAAGACTAATAAGTCTATTTTTTTCCACGGGTACAAAGCCATTTTATTTGCTGAGTACCTTTTGGTAATTTCCTGACACCAAATGGTGTGGTGGCACATTTAGTGCAATTTAGTCCTCTATTTAGAAGAAAATTGCATTTGCGTTGAAGGCTGTTCAACCCAACACAGCCCCCAGGCTGCCGTTATAGGTTGGAGTTTTAGAGAACAAAAACACAAAGTTTTTTATTTTTTATTTTTTTTCAATTCTACACACCATCTTTGATTTATGAGGAAATTACACATTTTTGTCATCTTGGATCAGCTCTTTGCCATTATCTTGTTTTGCACTACTACATGAGATGTGAATGAAATTATATGTATTAAACAAAGAGAAGTACCTGCAGAATTTTATCTTTTTTAAGCATAATTTTAAGCTTTTAGGTTTTACAATTGTGGTTTTGCAGACTTTTGTGTTTTGCTAGATATTTTTGGATCTGTCAGGAATCCACCCTCTTCTCCACAGAGATGGTGGATACACTTTCTTACTCCATGTGCTAAAACCCATGCAATAAGAAAGAGGCAAACCTTCTAAGATTAGCTTTAAGTATACGCTCAGTGAACACTCTCTCATGCAACAGAGCAAAATAGAAGTCATGCATTTCACATTTATTTCTCGTGTATTGGCCCTGGATGTAAAAAGTCCTCCAGGTCACTCATATAATCAAATCTCAACAACCATAAAATCATCACCTTCTTCATCCAACCCTCTTCCAACTTTCAGTAGTCCTTAGTTACGGCTGGTTCAACAACGTCACAGCTCAACTGGTATTATGGCCTGCCATCTGTCTATCCGTCGGTTTAATCTGCCATTTCTTCAAGCCAGAGTCCAGCTGATCCACCTGGCCTTTCTTACATTCCCAAAGATCTTTTGTGCATCTTATGAGAGTTGAAGTAACCATAAGACCTTTTTGTTGTGCTTCATCTCCCATATGTGAAGCGCCATGCGACAAGTGGGAGAAGCCACTAGAGCCCATACGCAGAAAAACAAAGGAAATCCTCAGTATATTAGAACTGTAATTGTCAGGTTGAGTCCTTTCAGTGCGATTTTCAGGTTGTCCACAGGGGGTCGACAGAGCCTCCTCTGCTGGAGCACCTTCTCCACCAGCTCACCTGCTCAGGTACAACCGGTTGACGCTGACAAGCTGAAGTAGTATAAGAGGAGCGGTGGACCAGGGATCAGCTACTCGTAGCCTGAGTATTAGTTGCTTCCGGTAACCTCTTGCTCTCAGTGCCAGCTCTTAGTGTATTCTCTAGCGAGTACTTGTTCTCTAGTTAAATGTTTCTGTGTCTCAAGTTCTCTAGTTTAAGCAGTTTAGGTTTTCCTGTCTCTAGTTGTTACCAGTCCTCAGTTGCTATGTTGATCCTCCTAGTTCTCAGGGTTTTTATAGTTTATCCGTTTTGATTATTTTGATATTTTCCGCTTTTCACCTTTGTGCCCCTCATCATCTCCTGTGCTCCACCCAGGTTCCAACCACCTCCATTGTTCATACCCTCTCAAGAATCCCACTAGACATCACAATCCTCTGAGTTCTCCGCTCCTCTTGGCTCAGCTCGGGTTGCTCGCTCCAGCAACACTCCACCTGCTGTGCTCTCCTCCTGGACAACCTTCCACCTGGACAAACTGAAAGGACTCACCACCCACTCCTCCCTGGGGTCAACAACCTTCACATAAAGTAAGATCATTCCATTATTCATCACGATCTGTCTGAATCACCTCAACCGCTCTGTTTACCTCTCAGTGGTCTCCGGTCTCCCACGTCGTACCTGCCTTCCTTATGAGTTTCCCCCCGTTGAACTGTGCCGTGCCCGTGGTCTCTGGATCCCCTCCGTTGTCTGCTGTCTCTGGTTCCCTGCCGTGCCCGCCATCTCCAGTTCTCAGACTATATACACTCAAAATCATTGCACTCCTGAGAGTACTCTGTTTCATGTGGGTCAGAAGCTTGAACATTATGACAATAATATTTCAATTCATACATAAAAACCCCATACTTTAAATAGCAGTTTTGGAGGTTTTAAAATAAAAAGTTTTATTACATATATTTGTATCAGATTATGGATTATAGGTTTTTCCACTCCTAACTCATTCTTCACTCCTCACCCAATACAGAAAAATAATTAGAGACAAACTTTCTCAACACCATGCTTTGTGAAAGTCAAAGTTCCTGCACAAGCCGTGTTTTCTGTAGTTCCCTTCATGGCTACAGGTTAGAGAATATTTCCTTACTAAGCCATTTCCATGATCAGTTTTGAATAAAAAATAAAAAATAACTTTGTAAATAGTTTGACTTTCCCCTAGATGCTACTTTTGGCCCCTTGAATAATTGTTATTGTTTCATCTTTGATGACTGACCCAGTTGTTTTGCGTTTACCACTATTCAACGATTTTCTGCAGTCCAAAAGCCTTAAAAAGTAGTTTTTTATTAAAACTTTTTCCAGGCTAATTATCATTTAATGTCTTTTGAATACTTTTTTATTGCTTTTATGCTATTCTTTCTTCCATTACCCCTTCATACATAAAATCACAATTTAGAAATTTTATTGGAACTTATTTTGTTCATCTTTGATGGGGTGCTTATACAGCCAGATAATTGTATGCATTTTTTGAGCGAGATTATTGTTATTATTGCTGTTGATGTGTTTTGTGTTTTATTGTTGCATTAGAGGCGCAAAGAGGTTGAAAAGTAATTTAGTATTGCTTCACATTTTCTCCCACAAAAAACCTAGATGTTGACACAGGGGTGTGCAGACCTCTGAGAATCATAATAAGTGTTTTCACCCCTTTCTTCACACGTACTAGGGTTTTGAAGAAGTAAACTACATTAAAAGTCAAGCTGATCATACTGTAGGTCCCTTTTTGTCATCCCACCACACTGTTTGGGGATATTCTCTCTGTATCCTGGGAGGAGCTTTCATCATGTTGGAGGTGGACAGCACTCGCTGGCTGACAGCTGACATATAATCAAAATGTCAGCTTTGGCCTGAGAAATAAGAAAATCTAAAGACGTATTGTTTCATCCCACTAGAGAACAATATGAACATGAGTGAGTGTATCTGTGTGTGTTTCCTGGCTAGTACATAATTATATCCTCAGTGTGTGACTCAGCAATGCTGACAGCGAGGAGAAATGATAGTCCATCAGGTTGTCTCTGGAGAGACGCTTCCCCTGATACAAGTCTCTAATCAGCCCTCATCCACCTGTCTCAGCACTAAAACACATCCTCCATTAACACACCGTGGGCCTGACAGAGAGCATGGATAGTGATTAACTAACCAGCCCAATCCCATCGAGAAATACGTAAAAGTAAGGAAACAAAAACTTCCTTTCATGAAAAGTCTTTTTTTTTTTGTCTTCCATGTAGCACGGTCTTCAAAGTGTTCTGCCTCACCGAGATGTTCAATTCGCTTATCAGGCACTTTTGTGCTTGCAGTAAATCTCACTGGGATAGGATATTGAAAGACAGGATATTCTCCATTACCTTCATCACACTATACAATTCAATTCTTAGTATTTAATTATGTTTGCCTAAACTTAACCAATTTATGATGTGAAGTATAAACGAAATTGCAACCAACCAATGTATACCTGTTTAACCTGAAATTACAGTTTGTCTTTTGTTCTGTTAAAATAATTCCACATGAATGTTACTAGAGTTATTACACATTTTAAACCGATGATTTCTATGATTTTTCCTGTTTAACTTTGAACTTGAATTGAACTTCAAATGTGTTAGCTGGTAAAAATGGTTAATAGATAAATGGATGATTTGATGGATGGGAGAATGGATAGATACATGGATTGATGGGGATTAACTCATAAATGATAAGTACCTCATGATTAGATACCAGTATAGCTTGATTTAGATCTGCTTAATTAAAAACAACAAGAATTTTGTGCGGCAGATGTAAAATATTTTTTGCATTAACGGTTTGCTACTCTTTGACATCAAACTACCTGCAGGACTTGTCTGTTTTACCGTTGAACAACTCTCAGATGCCGTTATATAAACAATAGGAGAACCTAAATGACGTTTATGTGTTTTTTTGGGGTAGTTTTGCTCTCGATGAGTTGTTCAATCTTTTTTACTTGTAATAAGGCAAAAATGTGTCTCCTTGCTTGGAAACTAACTTTGCTGACCTTTACTAATTCTGTCAAGAAGGGTAAAACGGATACAGTTGGAAAAAGACTAAATGATCTAAAAACAAGCTTTGAGAAAATAATTTTTGTCTCGTTAAATCCTTCTATGTTTAAAAAAAAAGTGGTTTCAAAACGTTCGTAAATCAATTGCAGTGACTTTAAAACAAGGCAAATCAACCTAAATAATTTGAATATCTTTTGTCTCAATTCTTAATTTGGAAGAATAAGTCATGAAACAATTTGAGTGAAATTGGCAACTGATTTAAGTAAAAATTATCACTTTTACTCAAAGTGAAGTTCAGTTTTTGTAATATCTAACATGGAAATTGGAAATGCAAGAAAAAAAAACAAGGCCATATGGTGCTTTGTGTTTGCTTTGGTTCTTCTGACAGACTGCGGACATCCGCTGGCTGAATCTTCCTTCACTGGTTTAGAAAGTGACAGTAAATAGATGCATTACAAAGCTGAGCTTCCTAAAGACCGACAACAAAACGAAAATGATGTCCTTTTATTTAACATCATATCTGTGCTTTTTAACTGACGTTACATAAGTTACTTTTTATGGATTTTATAATTAGTTTGTGTTCAGAAATTACAGACATTTTCAAATAAATATTTATTGGCAACGTTTAAAGATAATGAAAAAACATTTATTTTCTTTAAAAAATAAATAAATTCTGTTTTTTAATAAATATTTTGAGTTAAAGAATAACTTCAAGATGCCAGAAGATGAAAATAAGTTTAAGTAGCTTAAATGAATATACTGTATTTTTATGTTTCTTATGACTGGAAGTAATTGTCACAAAAAGGCGAGCAGAGGTGGATTTGCATGAAAGAAACTTATTTATTGTGAGGATATATATGAACAAAACAGAAACTGAATATATGCGGCGCGGAGGAGGAACAACTAACCCAGGATAAACACGGGACCGAAACAGGGAACATAAACAATGCGGCGCGGAGGAGGAACAACAAAACAAGGTTAAACACAAGACGAGAACTAGGATGGAATATAAAAGAATAAACATAAACTATTGAGAGGAGCGCGAGAGAAACTACAAGAAACGAGAGAAAATCAACAGACGAAATAAACTAAGGAAGTGAACGGAATATCTCGAGAGGGGAGAGAGATCAGCAGCAGAGAACCAGGCGAGCAGAAGGGAAAACTTACAGAGGGTCGAGGAGAACTGGAACGTGGAAGCACAGCAGGGGAGCAACGAGAGGTAAGGTAAGAACAATAATCCAGCAGTAAGTGAATGAGGGAACCAGGCTTATATACTGAGGAGGAGGTGGAGCAGTGGAGAAGATGAGCAGATAATTAGTAACAGCTGGAAAAGATAATGAGGGAACTCAAGCTGCAGGAAACACACACAGAGAGAAAGAGAGAGAGAAAAGGGACAGAGAGCAGGGGCAACTGGAGAACACAGAAAAGAATAACAAAACAAAGACTCAACCAAAATAGAAAATAACCTAAACAAAACAATAACTAAATCTAAATAATGATAACAAGGACAAAATAATAATGAACTGAACCAACCAAAAACACAGATAATGACAGTAATAAAGTTTTAAAGGGATCCAGTCAGAGAAAATGCTTTAAAAAGAGCATGTGGGATAAATAAAGGATTCTTGATTAGATTTGTACAATAAACAGCAGAACAAACATAATAGTAAAAGAAAGATAAAATAAAATCATCCCACAACAAAACTAAATTACTGACAAACATTTTCAAGCATTACTTTTCTTAAATGACATAGAGTAGAACTGGGTCTCTCACCCTCCTTAAACTTGGGGTAGCTGTAACAAGATCTAATAGCCCTAATGTCAAAATATCAGGGTTACGGTGATGAGGCTTTCCATCCTCATAGACTTGAAGCTTTCCCTCTTATTGTCAAAACTCCAGTGGAAACATGCAAAACACTGATCAATAATAAGAAGTGTTTACTAAAAATTACTACAAGGAAGATGTATACTAATCATCGATCCATTTATTATCTTTTGCTTATCGAGAGCCAACACGCAAGGGCAGCAGCTTAACCAAGAAGGTTCAGACTTTCCTCTCCCTAACATCTTATTTCCTATCATAAACAAATGTGTTAGTGGAATTAAATTAGCTTGAAATACCAATCTCCCAAGGGAATGAATGATTATGTACAAAACTAAAATTTAAAACATTGTGTCTGCGATCGCAGCCAATCTACTTATCCATTCTGTCCAACTCCATGTTCTAATTTACCTTTTAAATCCCAGAAGTCTGAGGAGAGTTGAATAATGAATTCATTTAATTCAGGTTATTTTTACAGCGTCATCTCCAGGAGATTTGTAAAAAAAAATCATCTTAATCTAATGCATTAAAATAAATTTTTGTTATAAATGTTATTTTATTTTTCAAATTAAAAAATGTTTATATAAGGAAACCCAGCAGATTGCATCAAGTAAATGACTTGCAGCATCCCCTCCTTTAGAACCAGAATCTAGGGACATTAGATGGTAACTTGTGTCGGATCGACTGACTTCACAGCATACTGAACATGAATGTAGCGACAGTAGAGAGGAAAAACTCTATTTTAACAGGAAGAAACTTCCAGCAGAACCAGAATCTGGTTCAGTTAAATTTTTTTGTACAAGAAGAAGCAGAGGGACCAATGTAGGCCTTCTTTCCATGTTAATGTTTGAACGTTGTGGCCGGCAGTGCCGTCTCAGTCATTTTCTCCATCCAGTTGGGTGTCATAGATGAATGCCGGGCCGGGTTTACCTCCTATGGACAGAAATACCCATGAAATACAACAAAAAGTTAACAGAGAGTAATACAAATTGAACAGTAGATAATAATAATAATAATAATGTATACTTTATTGATCACGTAGGAAATTGTTTTTGTTGTAAACCACACTGAGGCAGCCATTTTGCAGGCGCCAGGTAGGCAGTAGCGCAAAGGATGAAGAAAGAAGTGGAAAAGTGGTCAGAGTCTCTCACAGCAGGCTAAGCCTATAGCGACATTACAAGTAGCTCAGGACAGGCGAACCACTTAAAATGAAACTAGGAGAAACTAGGAGAAACTAGGAGAATCATCTTTGTAGATTGGATTTAAAATTATATCCGCATGGTTAGTTGTCTGATGAATATTCATTTTACACAGAAAAAATTAATAAATAATGTTTGATAACAGTAAAACGACACTTGACTTTGGTCCAGAGGAGAACAATAAAAGTCTACAATTTCTAATCAGAAGGACTAATAAACTGTTCCGTTTCCACAGTAAATCACAGGGAGTTTAGTGCCATGAAGACACAGCGGCTTGGATTCATTATGTATGCAGTGAGACCCGGGTGAAGGTCCTCTGCCAAGCATGCTGTTTTCTCCTGACACTCACACACCTGTGCTGCTTGTTGCCCTTCAGCTACTGTGCACAAACACACACACGCACACACATACAGCTAGATGTTTTGCACCCTCTCTGTTCTCCTCTCATCTCTAAACAAATGTAGTGCAGGTCAGTAGACACAAAGACAGGGTTTCAGTGGTGGAACTCTCAAAACAGAGTCAGTTCCCTGTGTTCTTCCCCGTCTGATCTTTGAGTCCAGACCTTTTTCTTTTTTTTTGGTTTGTTTTCATTCCCGAGTCCTTAGTGTTGTTGTTTGATATAAGAAAAAACCCTAATAAACACTTAACACAGGGTTTTTTAAATTATTTTTTAGATGAAACAAACACAACCCACACTTGAGTAGTTTTAATCTTTTTATTTAATAGACAAATATACACTGTAGGGTTTCCCAGCAAACTGCGCAGAAGATTTATCTCCACAAACATCAGTAATAGCAGTACAGTCACTTCAGAGCAACACTGGAAAAGATACACATCAGATACAAAGTATTTTCCTCTTCAAATCAGAACACTGATTAAACAGTGGTAGAGAGAAATGCGAAACTCTGAGTGTGACAGAAACAACAGAAGAGCACAAAACTATAATCAGGCAAGCGTTGCTGTATCCGAACAGTCGCAGATCTCCACTCTAAGAAACCTTTAGGATAGTGTTAGGTTTACAACAATTTAAACAAGATCTGTTCACTTATTACATGGCCACATTATTTCTCCCAACATTGCTGCTACTTTACCATCAAATGCACCAATGTTTTAAATCTTATATTTCATTAATCCCATCTGTGTTACATGCAATAAGGAATACCAAAATATAAATCTATGTGATTGTATTCACCTTACATTTAAGGTAAGAATAGAAAACTGTGAGGGAATAAATAATTGTTGTGTTAATTTGTCCATTTTAGAGCGAAGATAATGAAGCACAACAATATATTAATCCTCTGTCACACGTTTACAACGAAACGAACTTAATCATTAAGACTATTTGTTCGAGCTGATGAAAAAAACGTGGGAAATAATGGGACTGAATTTAAAAAACGGGAAATCTGCTGTAGTTCATAAGGACAGAAGAACCATTGTAAGGCTTAAAATCTTACCCAGACATTCACAGATGAAGGTAAGTAAGCAGCAACGAATCCTGCAGCCTATCATGAGGTTAAAAATGCAGGAAAACCAGTGACAATGTCCACAGTGAGGCCAAATTTCCTTCAAAGAGTCTTAGAAGGTGTACTTGCTAAAAAGCTTCTCTCATGACTATTATTGGCAGATGCTAAATTAGACAAGTTTAACAATTTGTGTAGTAAACTGTAAGATCAGCCGAGACAAACATGTTGGTGTTCGGCGATAATGACAAGAAGGATGTATGGAAAAATCAAACTGAAGCTATTAAACAAAGTTCCAAATGTCAAGTCTGTGATAAACACTGGGTGTTAGTTTACACTATAAAGTGCTTATATATCACACAAAGCAGAAAATAGGGATGAAAGACTACATCCAATTCTTCAATTTAACCTTCGATTAACTCTCTTTGACCTAGCTTGGTGTTCCAACAGTGATCCTTCCAAACATAAATCCAACTGGTCCTGCTAATGACAAAGCTGTGTTACAGTAAGAAGGCTCTGCAAGGACTCTGATTTTGATCCTGTTAGAGACGCTTCTGTCAAGTCAAACAGGTGAAAGATTGACCCTGTAAAATCTCAAATTTGTTTCTGGTTTTAAAAATGTTTTAGCTTTTCAGAACCTGGTGTAGGATATATTAGTGGGAATGGATTCATTCACATAATGATTTGTAACAGAGCCTGGAGGAAGGATTTCGACCGCCCTTGAATTAGATTTACAACAGATCACACCTTGAAATGCAATATAATGATGGAGCTTATTGATGCAAAAACAACTTCGATGTGATGAAAGGTTTTCTGCAGCTTTCAGCAGAACAGCGATCTGCACATTTCAGACACAGCAAGCGTGGGAGAGGTATATGACCGGCACTGTAGAAAGAGGCACTAATGCACTGAGAGGATGTCTCAGCATGACACACAGTCGACACCTTACTCTACGATATAAACACTTTTACTCCGATGACATATTCCGAACCAAAGCTGTTTAGCTAGACTGTACATTTGATGGTGTACTGAAGAGTTCAACAAAACAACACGCATGTCTGAGTCACAGGTCTGGCAGAGCTCTCAGCCAGGAATACAAATTTTACATTCACCAGCTGCTTTATACGAAAACAAAGGACACAGGAGAGGTTAACTCTAAAAAAAAAAATAGTAATGGAGTAAAACGGTGGCAGGTTGTTAAAGTTCCTTTACAGAAGCAAAGACATGAAGGCAACACTGATTATATCCTGCGTTTCACAGGCAAGATCGTTGGCTGCTGTGATCTTTTGACATTCCTCATAGAAAGATTTTCATTTTCATATCATAAAATCGATGCTCTATCATCTTCATGCACTTTTTACAGATTTATGTTTGACTTTAATCGTTTTTTCTCGAGTCATCTACCGAAACCGATCCCCCCTCCCAAAAAGAAGGAAAAAAAAATCAACAGTAGCAGAAATCAAACATATTTTTTTATATACTTGTCTGAAGTATCTTAAAATATTCCTATTATGAGAGACAAATGTCTATGCAAGTTATACATAAGAGAGCATCTTCTATTAAACAAGGTTGTACTAATTTTAAATAAAAACAAAATGATTTTGAGTTGACATTTTAAACCAGGGTGTAATGGCGGCAATTAAAGCCACGCAAATTAGCTAATGTATCTAACATAGCACTGCAACAACACAAATTACATTATTCTGCACTAATACTTTAATTCCTTGAAATATAAAATGTAATTTAAACCAGAGAAATTGGATTAGATTTTGTTTTTGACCCAATAACACTGTATTCTAAAATAAGTGCCCACATTTGGGTTTACAGTGTTATTTTCTGACTGTGTTTAACCTTTTGTTTTCTGGGGTACCTCAGCTGCTCCAGTCTGGTTGATCGAATGCGAGACCTGAACTGTGGCTCACACCACAATGGACGGTCGTGGAGGCTGAAAGCGATTTGATTGTATCAGTTTCAGATGGGTTTTTGTGTTTATGTGGGCTGATTTGCTGCGTTCTGATATTTTTACCGGTTTTATGGGCTTTAATAGACTTTGTGTATAATTTATCCAGGTTTGTTGGACTTCAAACTGTGCCTGACTTTTCTTTACTGCCTATTCCAACACACGTGTGGAGTTAGGTAAGCAAAACCATACAACTAACCTATAGACACGCCAACTAAAGGATCTCCATATTTCTTCAATGTAATCAAATCAGTTTTACACAAACAGCTGCCAAACATAAGACAAGTCGCCTATCTCTCAATTTTAGGCCTGAAAACCTGAACTGTAATTGATGAGAATATATCTGACTGTTTGTCATGAATTTCTGCTTTTACCTTCTGTAAATTGGTACTTAGCTCTGCGTCTCGTTTGAAGCTCTTTATGCTGTGTAAGTCTTATATTTTTAGCATGAGGGAAAGTTTCTCAGATTAAAGAGTCTCTCCCCGATACTGAATTTGTTGGTGGTGGGAAGAGCACTTGGAAGGGAAATTAAAGAAATTGGTTTTACAAAACAAACAAACAAACAACAAAAACAAAAAACGAACTGGAGTTTGGGCAGAGATAAACTCTTCATCCGTGTTTGAAATGAAGTGTCATATTTGATGTGATCGTGACGTGTCTAAATGACTGGATATGGTATGTGAGTGAAAATAGCTGCTGTAGGTCAGTTTTAAATACTTTAATTATCTTTGTGACCGGCAGAGTTATTAAAGTTAGCATTAGTTACTAAAAACGCGAGTCTCTGTTTATTTCTATGCTTAATAACATACATCTTTTCTTTCATCATTTCTATTACTATTTCCAAACTCAGCATGTACTATAAATGCTAAGGGTTGGTCATTTAAGAGTCAAAGAAAGCAGGTTTGCTGCAATATATTTAGTTTGTCTGCCGCCTGCTGCCAATTCTTTTTTTTTACAAGCTGCAGCTTGATTGAACAATCCTTACGTGGACAAAGGAAACACTTTTCCTTTCCAGCTGTTGTGCTTCCATTAAATTCCTTTTGAACTCCTCACTGATCCTTGTTTCCTCTGAGTCTTTACTTGATGGAGTCAAATGTTTCATTAAGGAGCACGACCTGTTACCATGTTCACTAATGAGGTCTGACTTGTGAGTAGCACATCAAAACCTTGAGATCCGGTTTTATTTTGGGTCATCACATGTGCCAGCAAAGGTTTTCTCTATAATGAAATTTCAATTCTGTTGTTTTTTAAATAAACAGTGATTTCCTCAGGTGGTAAAGTAATGAAGGTGAACTTGTGTGACATCTGAAAGCTGCTTATGTGACTTAACACATGTTTCAGTGTGCTGCTGTTTCACTGATATCTATATGTCTTAGTGATGAGACCTGCCAGTACATGCGTCATCCGCTATCTCTGTGTTTGTGTGTGTGTGGTGTGTTCAGCTGAGCGTGTGCCTGGCTAGTTGCCTTCTCCACTTCTCAGCTGTAATTAGCGTGATTGGAGAGCGAGGGATGGGTAGCAACGCAGGAAGAGATGGTACTGATGAGGCTATTCACCCCGCTGTGTAGCCTGGCTGGCGCTGCTCCTCGGCAACAATCTGTCATATTTTGTCTGCATCCTCTCTTTTCTCATCAGCGATGGCTGGTTAAGAGTTTGTGTGCTTGAGAAGCAGAAAAGGACATCCATTTAAGAAGCACTCGTTGGGACAAAGTTGATTACACATTTATTATAGCCCCACTCCACTCAACCTGTTCACATTCTAAGAACAAAGTCTGGAGTCAGACTGAGAATTATTTCTGGCTGTCTGGTTATGATAAGGTTATAATAAGGTAATGATGCTGCGTTTCTTGAGTTTACATTTCCAATCTTCACTCAATTTTTTACATTGCTCTCTAGCTCTAGTCAGCTGTAAAGGATATTATATGTGCGTTTTATCATAGTTATATTGTCTGGCGTCACTTCTTGATATAAACATAAACAAAAATAAAACTTTACACTGTGCGGATGATTTTCTCATAGAAAATTATCCGTATAAAGTTACCTTGTACGTCCCTAAGCGACCTATGCAGAACAAAAGTAACTCTATTTATTTTAAATCCATGGACCAGAATGAACAAACAATAGTCAGATATTTTTTTTGTATCAGATCAGGTGTTTACCAGTGAAGCCAGGGAAGCTTTAAGTCCTTATCTGAAACCATTTGCATTTGAGACGTTAGCAAAAAGGGAAGAATTTCAAGTAGGAGAAGACGTGCTAAGAGGGTTTAACTAGTGGATACCCTTAAGCCAGTACGACTTGTTACACACTGAAGGTTAATATGTGCTTAGAAAGATTATTTTAGACCAGAGTAAAGGTAGAATGAAAACTGAACCCTCATGTGCTGAATTTTAACATTTAGATGTATTTATTTATTTATTTTTTAAGATGGTGACACCTGGCCAAATCTTTGACAGCAAGGCAAAAGTTTTGGAGGTCTCTTTATATTTCTGTGCATAATACTGTTCTGAAAAAGAGGACTTTGGGATGTATTTACTAAATGATCAGACTTTTCTCATTTATGTTTAGGTTTACATTCATGTTATCAGACCGTAGAATTTCAATGTCACTGGCTTACAGTGTAAATGCAATTTAACATGAATATTTTTTTAAACCCTATCTTAACATGCACACACATGCAATCTGTGTAAGGCAAATGTGTATTAAATTTCAGGATATGGCAATAAGGCCATACCTAATCACCCAAATCTCCTCAAATCTACATTCAAAATAATGTAACTGGAGACTTTGGAAGGGGAGGGTTGAAATATTATGCCTGCAATATTAAGAAAATTGCAGCCACAGATAAATAATGATTGAAAGTTTGATAGATCTTTCTTTTGTATACTGTATACAGATTTTATTTAGGAATTTCTCTCAAAATCAAGTAAAGTAACAATTCTCCACCTTTTCATTAAGTATGGCCTTCTCTAGTCTACCAATCATGCTGCATTGTTGTACGTTATGAAATCAAATCCTGTACTTTTAATTCTTGGACGTAATTTAAAAAAATAACGTTTAATTTGCCAATTATTCTCTAAAAAAATTGTCAACAATTATCCTTCAATTTTAAACAATTAAGTCAGCAATAAAAACAAAACAAAACAAAACTAATGGGTTTTATTTGGGCATATTAAAAAGTTAAAAACTGTATTATTAACAGAATTAGAAATATTTAGAAATAACCTCCTGTAGGACTTTTTAATATAAAACTACTTTAATTTTTGTTCATCTTGTTATAGCCTAGTTAACTACTAACTACTAAGTTCACTACTTCACCACATACATTTTTGGGGGTTTATTATTATCTTTACATGAATGGTAATTTTGATAATTTTTTTTTATATATTAGTATATTATGTTTATTATAATTATTTGGAGACCCTGTTCAAAATATACATAAATAACCTTTTTTGACAGGTTTAAACATTAAACATGTTGATGTTTTCTTAACCACTTACAAATTACACCTGCATGAATTCTGTTTGTTTTCGATGTGTCTGGTCCGCGTTCTCAAAACCTAAATCAATTGTAGTAGATGGCCGCATCCCTAAAGGGGATTTCTTTATTCTCCTGTTTCGCTACATCCATGCTTTGTATGAGGGATTGCTGTTAGGTCAAGGTTTCCTTAGATGGGAAACCAGTTAAAATAACAAACTAAACTTAATGCACTGTTTGATAAATATAATCCAATGGAATGTATGTAAAATTAAATTGAGATATGTGACACGGCTCAGGAAAAGTAGGAACAAATCAGCAGAGCAGAAACGAAGAAAATCAAATCTCACAAATCTCACCTTTTAAATCCTCTTTAATCCTCATCCTTTAAATAGCAGGTTCTAAAATGGTAAACTTTTCAACCAGGGCAAGCGGTCTAGAGGGTCATATACAGAGAACGCTTAAATATTAATTATATTTACATGATTTAAGTTTTTATCTGCTAAACTGCATCAATTTAAAGAGATGTCCAGAACTATTTTATTCCAGAGGTAATAATCAACTGCAGAGATAAATATTTATTTAAAGTCAACTAATCAGTTTTTTAATCTATTTACTTTCTCAGTTTTTTTTTTCTTTTATTTCTGTGTTTGGAATCAATAAAAAGAATCTGAGGATAATTTAAATTGCCACCAAAGTGATCTGATCGTGATTTTGCTGTGGCCTGTCAAGTGCTACTAAATAAACTGAAATAATTTAAATCATATCTCTAAACACTAACTATTTTCACTTCTTTAAATAAATTTACAATAAAAAACTTTATTGTTTGCTTTTTGTTAATTTTCATTTTTATTTATAAGGCTTTTTACTTCAACAAATACAAATAGCCAGCAGCACTAAATGTAGCTAACCCATTGAAATAATTACATTGAAGATGTTATATTTCCCCATTCAGTTTGCTGACTCTTAGATTATCCTAAGTGCATCAGGGCTGTCAATTTGTTTTTGAAAGAAAAATGTTTATAATGGATCTTCTATTTTCAGGAACAGATTGCTCAAGTCCCTATGGTTAAATTATAAAGATGCTGAGCTTTTAAAAGTCCAGATTTTTTTAAGATTAATGTTTGAGGTCAGAGTTATATTATACAATATTTTAAATTAGGCTGGCCTCTTGTGGAAATGTTGAGTCATGAGCTGTGTGGCTTTCCTAAGTCAACGATGAAGACTCATCTTTAGTTTAGAACGGTTATGTTTTACTGTAATTTTCTTTTAATACTGAGCTGTGGTGCACTTCAACACTAGATGATGCCAAACCCAAACTCCATCAGTATAGAAGGGGTTTACACTCCTCTTTGGAAACAAGTGGGCTTCTTGAGATATCTTCCATAAATACAGCTGCCATTTCCACATCACACAGACGCCAGAATAGATCATCAAGCCTATTCATCAAATGACATTGGAGATGAGGAGTTATTTTCATTTTACTTCACGAACAAAAGTATACGTTCCTCCTTTACAGCCTTTTGTCTGCTTACGATCCTCGGAAGCCAGTCATGTTTTTAACGGTACATAGACACAGAACTGGTTTGGTAGTGACTCAATACAACAAAATTGGATGTATTTGGTTTATCTTTGCAGAAGATAGTTTTGTTATATTTTTAGATCTATTTCTAGAAATGTATTTTTTGCATTGTATCAAATAATTGCACAGCAGCTTATCTTGTCCTTTCTC
>JAVLVB010000371.1:404379-450071 GCA_032876305.1 Orestias chungarensis | reverse complement strand
CAGACTGTTATATAAAAAACGCTGCCAGTGGGCTGGACCATAAAACATTCAAAAGAACCTCTTTTCAGCACCTACAAGTACTGTTTGGACTCCAAGCAAACTAGTCCACCCTTAAAAGGATGTTTGTTTTAGTAGCTCATGATCACAAAAACATCACCATAAGTGAGAGATTCACAAGCTTTCTTTTTTTAATCGTATTTGTCTTTATAGGGGGAGATCAGTCCATCAGTGACCTCAACATGTTTTATCCTTCTGCTGCTCTATCCTATCACCCTAGATACCTAAGCCCCTCTGCTTTAAAGAAGCGCCAACCACTTGCCTAGAGAAAGCAATCATTCCTTTTTCTGGTTTACAAACATGGCGTCATGCTTATAAAACCCAAGCATTATCCCTTCACACTAGGCAGGGTATTGCTCCAGAACATGCTGAAGCAACAACAGAACCACCTCTCTCGCTCTATAACTATGCATGGACTTCCTGTACATCAAAGGGAATAAACAGGATTGGTGGAAAGAGGCTGCCCTGTGGTGTAATAAACGTTATCCAACTCCACAAAGCACTCATGGAAATGCTGCAATATCCAAAAGAGGACCTCTATACTCGTCTTTATCGATTAGTAAAAACTTGTGTAATCCGGATTAGTACAGTAGGTAGATTTAAATCTTTTCATTGCTTCAATATTTAACCCTTCTTCATTCTGGGCAGTTTTGAATAGTTTATATCAGACTCGTAGGTAAATCATTTCATTGACTGAATCAGCCTCACAGTGAAAGGGATTTTGCTTCTTGCAGTCTGTCTGTGTCAAGTCACCTTCTCTGTGCTTAAATATTGAGTTTTATAATTTTTAAACCAAGCTGCGACATTCTGAAAAAGGAAAAAAAAATGTTTGTACTTTATTGTGAAAAACACGCCTGGCTGGGATGACAGATACAGCGTCAACATTCTGCTCTTAACATATTTCACTAAGTCATTTAAAAACAGCTAATGAGATAGTTTTAGAGTTTTTATAGACTGCAAATAGGAACGAATGACTGTAGTACATTTTTTTAAATATCATTTTGCAGTGGTTTTAATTAGTATAATTAATATCACACTTATTAAATAAAAATTGTAGTTTGTTTTTGACTGACACAGGAACTTGATATTAAAGGAAGAATTACAATCTGTTTCAGCAGATGTCTACACCAAAAAGATGAGCATAAAATAAATGATGTGTCATGAAACGCCCATTGTGACTAATGTGTGGTTACTATTTTGGCAGCAGTAGTCATTATTAAACAGGATGTAAGCAAGCCTTATTTCACAAGATATGAATACAAAGCCATATTCCTTCTAAGATCGAAACAGGATTTTAGTCTTTCTGGCATTAAATGAGCTAATGCCTGATGTTTGCTTTTTACAGAACGAATAGTGTCGATTTAGCTGCTAAGCACCCTGGAGGGATTTTTTTTTTTTTTTTTTACATCAATTCATCAAACTGTTGACGGTATATAAACACAAAACATAGTAACCATTTCTACAGATATCACATTTAAACAAGTAATACTATTTTACAGTGGATCTTAAGGTCTTCTGTTAGTGAATACTGCAACAAAGTGTAAACTTTAAAACCACAGGTTACATATATATATATATATATAACACACACACACACACACACACACACACACACACACACACACACACACACACACACACACACACACACACACACACACACACACACACATGTGTGTATGAATGTGAGGGGTGTTAATACTGTAGAGTGTAACAGACTGTCCCAGTGGGTAACCCAGTGGGTAACCAAAAACAAATTCCTTGTATGTGTGAGCATACTTGGCCAATAAAGCCTGATTCTGATTCTGATTTTGATTCTGTCTGTGACCCCTAAACTGTGACCCCTAAACCCACCGCTCCTTTTTTTTATAGTCAAAAATAGTCGGAGCTGCAGCTGTGATCCTCTCAGCCTTCCACACACACTAATATGCAACCATGTGTCTTGGTGCTTAGTATAAAGAACTACTGACTTTCAACATTCTGGGCGGGAAAACTGTCCAAGACCTTCAGACATGATATTTCCTCTCAGGTAGCTGGATTACACTTCTACAAAGCAACACGTAACTAATTTATTATCTAAACCTTAAACACAGGATGTAAGCTGTTCACCCCATAGACAAAGCAGTGTCAATTTAATCCAACTACATCACACAAACCCACAGCACCTAGCAACTGTAAATCCTTCACAGTTTGAAACAATGATCTACTCTACAGTAATGCCATATTTAAATATTTGTTAAACACCCAACAACCCTGAACTGAAACGTTTTTCATCAGCTTCATTTGTTGTTTACATCTGGTGAAGAATGAAATATCTCTTTCTTTGATCTGCAGTTTGGAGTGCGGTTGAACCCATATGCTGTTACATTTCCAGCATGTCAGAAATAGTTCTGCTAGCTGTTGAATTCAATGTTTTGACAGATGACAGATCAGCCAATCGCTACTGGTGTTTTTCGTTGATTGCCAGTACTTCCCCGAAAAGCCCACAGGGGATCTTTTGGACCGCTGTTTCAGGCAGAAACACACATTCTGCGTGGTGGACTCCACAATGTGGCCCTGCTCAGAGGGATACAAGTTGCCATTCGGATCAAATGGCGCACACTAGAGGAAATTCTCCCAGTAAATTTCATGTGATATTTTGTTTCTTCAGCTAGAAACTTTGGAGCGTTCCTGTCATCACTAGCATTTCTCAGCTAGAGGTGCAAATAATTACTTCTGTTTCAGGAAAGCCCCTGTGTTAAAGCTAGGCCTTGCTATGTTCACATCATGCTCGTCTCATACTTCGCGGTGGCTCTTTACCAAAGTAGACTGTGTGAAGTCATACAGCTTGTGTGATTATGAATGTGTGAGCCCTGTTTTTTGCATGAAGAGAGGGATGCGTTGATGATCCGAAGCTGTGAAGATCGGAAATGACAGCATCTGCTTCAGTCTGGCCTTCAAGCTGGAATGTGCTTATCTTGATGAAAGGCTCTTTTTTCTTTTGGCTCAAATGGTAAACATTTTTCTTTATCTTTTTCAATCAAAGTGCAAAAGGTGAAAGTGATGCTTAGACCAAAAAGGACCAAATTCTGTAGGATGATGGTGGTGTAGTAGACACACTGAAAATACATTCCTCAGAACCTGAAAGCCAGAAGCAGACAAAGTCACAGATGATCTTTGTATTCTAAATCCCTTGGAGGCAAAAGTAGCTCTGAACAGTCAACTCACGCTCTCTTTCTACTGTCAGGTGAAAAATGTGACTATTCCAGCAGATTGTTACTGGAGAAGAAACTAGAAGTCTCCGATACAGTTTTGGAGACGCTCCGTGATGATGATCCATTTGAAGTGAGGTCCAGCGAGGAACTATGTGGTTGTAACCCAACAGCAGCTCCCCCTGGTCCCAGGCTTCCTTTAACTTTGACTTTGGGCTGCTCTCTTTCCCCCCCAACATGAAGAACAGTTGACACAGTGGTCTCCATTCGGCTTCCCTTGTAAACGCTGGTCTGGGTAAGCAGGTACCGAGTAGACTTGAGCTCCAGGCCTTCAAATGAGCCTCGAGGCACAAAGGGGCAGCAGCGAAAGGCTTGCTTGAAACCAGCACGGAACCTGTAGAAGAAAAACGGAGAGGATAGATTTAGTTACCTAAGATGAGACACATTACAAACATCTGCATCTTAGGAGGTTTAATCTGCAGTAAAACATTCCTCTTTGCTTTAGAAGCTGGTACTGAATAACTGAAAACTCAAAGTTAGCTATTTTGAGTATCAGTAAGATGCTTTAATGCAAGGGAAACACGGATATGCAACAAGCTAACAGAGGTACTTGTACTGCTTTGGGACTCCGAAGTAGCTTTTGCACAAATTATTTACAAGGTTTACGCACTCAAACATGATTTGATGTAGAGCGGAAACAAAAAAAACTAAAAGAAATTTTTTTTGAAATGTCAATAACTTCCAGATTTTCACTAGTACTGGTGTCTTCTTAGAACAGCTTTCCCCCAGAGGACTAACATCTAATCTTAACAAACCGCTTAAGCAGTGGCATTTATTAACTGACATGTTTTATTACCAGGTAAGCTATTGGTAACAATGCAAGCTAAACTAAACGTATTCCTCTGTTTTGGTGAAGTAAACATGTTACACTAAAGTAACATGTTTAACAAGTTTAAATGAACTGATTTTTATTGGTGGTAGCGCACTGTTGTGTTTGCAAAGCATCTGTTTTGAATCTTCAGGACAGGCTGGTAAGAAACCGTTGCAGTTCCCACTTGTATTTTCAGCTCCTAGAGAACTTCCAACAAACTAAATAGATCCACATCCCAGGTTGTGATGATGGAGGCACTCAGAACAGTCTCCTTTGGATGTGAGAGTGGAAAATGTCTGGAACATCCTCTGAAGAGTAATGCAGAAATTATGGCTTAAAATGAGTAAACTTAACTTAATCTGCATTATCTGTCAGGTGAAGTCCTTTTAGTGCATTTCACAGGTATCCACAAGGGGGTCGCCTGAGCTCTATGCTGAGCACCTACTCCACCAGCTCAACTGCCAGGTAAGACAGATTGAGTTAATCAGCTGGGCAGTATAAGAGGAGCGGTGGATCAACTACTCGGCGCCTGAGTATTAGTTGCTTACGGTAACCTCAAGCCCTCAGTGCAAATCTGTTGTATTTTCTAGTATTATTGCACACTAGTTTAATGTTTCTAGTTTTTGTAGTTTCAGTTTTTTTGCATCTCTAGTTCTCCAGTTCTCCAGTGATTTATTTTGATACTTTGTTTACCTTTTTTGTGCCCTCACAGTCTCCTGTGCTCCCCCCCAGGTTACAACCATCTCAGTGCTCACACAGTCTCAAGATTCTCACCGGTCATACAATCCTCTGGTTTCACCGCTCCTCTGCCTCAGCTCGGTCTGCTCGCTCCAATACTCCATCTGCTGTGCTCACCCCCCGTACAACCTTCCATCTGGACCTGCCTATGGGTCAAGATGGCGGCGCACAGTAGTGCAGCGGCTTCTCACGCTCCTAGTGAACACCCTTACTTAAGTAGTTTTTAAGTCGGTTCCGAGCCCAAACTCATGCGCCTCATGCGTATGAGTTATGGCAGGACTGAACTCTGTAGGATTAAGAACAGTTTGGTCAGCAAAAACCTAAAACAACATCCGAGCAAAGCTGGGCAGACTACAGCTCCTCCGTACTTCGGCGTGGGGGAGCAGAGCGCTGCAGACAAAGGGCCGGCGGAGGCGATGCAAGCGGCGGCAGAATAGGGGGAAGCGCAGTGGTGTGCTAGCTAGGCTAAAGGCTAATGCTAACCGACCCTCGATTCCGTCACTTTTCCTGTCCAACGTCCGCTCTTTTGACAACAAGCTGGACCTGCTGCGGCTGAGGATCAGTGTTTGTGAGGACACTGCGCGGTGATTTGTCTCACAGAAACCTGGCTGAACGACACCATGCCGGACTCAGCCTTCCAACTCACCGGCCGGCAGCTCTTCCGTGCGGACCGCAACCAGCTCTCCGGGAAAGCCCGCGGGGGCGGACTATGCGTCTATATCAACCAAGGTTGGTGCACAAACTGCGTGTTGGAAAACAGCCACTGCTCCGAGGCGACAGAACAGTTGACTGTGAAGTGCAGACCTCACTATCTGCCTTGGGAGTTTACGGCTGTGTTCGTTGTTGCTGTTTACATAGCGCCGGATGCTAATGCTAACATTGCACTGAAGGAGCTACATGATAACATCAGCTCGCTTCAGAACAAGCACCCGGAGGCGTTCTACGTGGTAGCGGGGGATTTTAACCATGTAGAACTGACTAACTGCCTGCCGAGGTTTAAACAGCATGTGAACATTCCAACACGTGGAAATAACACGCCGGACCGTGTTCACACCAACGTAAAAGACGCATACAGAGCCTTCCCCCGCCCCCACCTCGGGCTTTCCGATCACATCTCCGTCATGCTGGTGCCTGCATACCATCCCCCGCTGCGATGCTCCAGACCCACACAGAGGACCATCACTGTGTGGCCCAGTGACGCCGACGCCATGCTGCAGGACTGCTTCGGCTGCACAGACTGGCAGGTCTTCAGAGAGGCTGCTGAGTATGAGGGGGAGCTGGATCTGGAGGACTGCACATCTGCTGTTCTGGGGTACATCAGCAAGAGTGTGGGGGATGTCACCACCACCAAGACTGTGATTTGCCACCCGAACCAGAAACCCTGGCTGAATGCAGAGGTACATTCTCTGCTGAAAGCCAGGGATGCTGCGTTTAGGTCTGGTGACTCACAAGAGCTCAGGAGGGCAAGAAGAGAGCTGACTGCAGGAGTTAAGAGGGCAAAAGCTGCATATAATCAGAAAATCCAGGGACACTTTTCCTCCCAGGATCAACAGAGCATGTGGAAGGGCATCAAGTGCATTACAGACTATAAATCTAAAACAGCACAATGCCCCAAAGACCCCTCCCTGCCTGAGGCTCTCAACCAATTCTACGCCCGATTTGAGAATACTGACACCCTCCCCAGCACCAGAATCACGACTTCACCAGGAGAAGAGCCCCTCAGTGTGACTCCAGCAGAAGTAAGGAGGACGCTGAGGAGGATCAATCACCGAAAAGCTGCTGGCCCAGACAACATCCTCGGACGGGTGCTTAGAGAGTGCTCGGACCAGCTCTCAGACGTGCTGGCGGACATCTTCAACGCCTCCCTCATCCAGGCAGCTGTCCCCACCTGCATGAAGACCGCCACCATCATCCCGGTCCCCAAGAGCTCCGCAGTGACAGGTCTGAATGACTATCGGCCAGTAGCCCTTACACCGATAGTCACAAAGTGCCTTTAAAGACTGGTTCAGACCCACATCAAAGCCAACATCAGCTTCACCGTTGATCCACACCAGTACGCATACAGGAAAAATCGATCCACAGAGGACGCCATTTCCTCCGTGGTCCACATTGCCCTCACCCACCTGGACCAGAAGGATTCATATGTTCGTATGCTGTTTGTGGACTTCACATCTGCCTTCAACACCATGATTCCTCAGACTCTGATTAATAAACTCTCCTCACTTGGACTGAGCTCTTCCATCTGCAACTGGGTCCTGGACTTCCTGACCAACAGGCCGCAGTCTGTTAGGATTCACAACATCTCCTCCCCCACCATCAACCTCAGCACTGGCTCCCCCTCAGGGCTTTGTGCTGAGCCCCCTCCTGTTCACACTGCTCACATATGACTGCTCGCCTATCCATCCAGGTTGTCATATTGTGAAGTTTGCGGACGACACAGCAGTGGTTGGATGCATCACAAACCGTGATGAATCCAGCTACAGGCAGGAGGTAGAACACCTGGAGGGCTGGTGCAGAGATAACAACCTCTGCATTAATGTAAAGAAATCCAAGGAGATGATTGTGGACTTCAGAAGGGGCAAGCATGCCCACCTCCCCGTGTGCATGGGAAGATCTGAGGTGGAAGTGGTCAACAGCTACAGGTACTTGGGTGTACACCTGAGTAACAACCTCACCTGGAGCAACAACACTTCCACTCTGGTCAGGAAGGCACACCAGAGGCTCTACTTCCTCAGGAGGTTGAGAAGAGCTGGACTCGGGAGCTCAGTTCTCACCTCCTTCTGCAGATGTGTGGTGGAGAGCGTCTTGTGCACCAGCATCAACGTGTGGCATGGAAGCTGCTCTGCTGCAGACAGGAAAGCTCTGGTGAGGGTGGTGAAGGCTGCACAGAGGATTATTGGAGTCAACCTCCCCAGCACCACAGACAAGAAGAGGGCCTCCGGCATCATGAAGGATCCCACACACCCAGCACATTCACTTTTTGTCCCGCTCCCCTTAGGCAGGAGGATGCGGAGTATCAAGTGTAAAACCACCAGACTGAGAAACAGCTTCATTCCTGAAGCTGTGAGACTCTCAAACACACTCAATTACAAATGAAAAACACTGTTAACCGGCACTGTTCACTTTAATATCACACTTTAAAATGTCACTTTAAAATGTCCCTTAATATGTCACTTGCACTCCGAATTTTCATTGCTGCTATGTCCAAAGTCCCATATTGTAAATTCTGTGTCCATATTGTAGATTCTGTGTAGTCAAATCCTATTTCTCGTATAGTTCTTTATATTTTATTATATTATTTAAAATTGCTATCAGGGTGTAAACTGGACCGGGGGATTAGAATTTCGTCCCACCTCATGTACCACATGTGATGTGATGACAAATAAAATTCCTTGATTCCTTGATTGGGAGGGCAACGGTTCCGAGGAGCGTAGCTGGGTGCCCCGCTCCTTCATCCTTGATCCTAGTCTGATTGAGGATTTTGAGGCCTCTTCCTCTTCATCTGGACCGCCGGGTGGCAGTCCACCCGGCGGACGTAAGAGGATGCATCTTTCAATAAACTCATATTATTGTACTCCTGAGAGTCCTCTGATTTATGTGGGTCCGAAGCTTAAATACCACGACATTATCAAGATGATATTACACATATAACTACATTTAACGGTTAATTTAGCAGTTACCAAAAGGGAAACACAAATTCAGATTTAGCGCCTTTCAACATGCATAGGCTTACATGCCATTGTTCTGCCTAAGGGAAATGATAGACCAATTAGCAGCTAAACATATTCAATTTAGTAGATGAAATTAAATTACCCAGTGGACTAGGGCTCTAAATAACAGTTTAGGCTCTCTGCTTTTCTGGCTGTGGATATAAGCACTTGTTTAGTAAGATAAAAATCACAACAACATCATGAATTAAAGTAGTGGTGATCTGATATGTTGGATTAAAACAATTATTATTTGAAGATCTCACATGAAAGCTTTGGGACACAGACAACCATAACCTGAATAAACTGTTAACATATAGTATTGTTACTCAACTCTCTTAATCCTAGATGGAAAATTAGTTACAATGAGTCTTGTTCTTTTTAAAATACAGAACTTTATAGTTAGATTACAATAAACAGTTACATTGATCAGATTACTTTTGTGCCAAGTTTTACAATACAACAACTGAGTAACAGAAAATATATGTCCTGCTAAGTACAGTGCCCTTAAAAAGTATTAATTATCAGTTTTCTTGCAGATTGTTTAATTTTAGACAACTTGAATACCACAATAAATAACTTTAAATCCAGTGTCCATTTGCAGGATTGCTTTATTTCAGTCACATTGTGTCTTACAGTGCGAGTTTGAAGATGGGCCAGACATGAGCTAGGTTTGTGTATGCTTAATGACAAATAAAATTTAAAAAAATGTAACAAGATATTGACAGGTTAAGAAAATAGCAGGGACGATAACATAAAGAGAAAATTGCCAGAGCAACCAGCAAAAAACAATAAGCATATCTCGGCTTAAATGCTCAGAGGAAAGAGGAGAGAATGACAGGAAGACCAAAAGAGGTAATCAGAAGGAGAGGGAGACAGCTGAGGGTAAAATGCAGGCAGAGTAGGATGAGGTAATATGAAGGATGAGGAAAGATGAGAGATGAACTTAACAGATACACAGGAAAACAAACGAGGAAGGAAAAGAAAAGTTATCACAGAGCCTTCACACAAAAAGGCTATTTGCGTTTTTTTTTTGCCCCATGTTGGACTTTTCAATGGAAATCAAAATGGCACAATGGCAGTCTTTTCACTCCTGTAAAAAATATATTTTGTGCCTCTCCCATTTTTGGTACTACATTTTATACATACCTGATAGTTTTTAAAGTGCCTGTAGTCGGAGGGTGAAACCATCTTCTACTAATTTTGCACAAAAAGAACCTAGACGCCGTAAATCTACAAGTAAACAGCTGCTAAAAGAGATTATTGCGATTTTTTGTGCCTTCTTTTTCTAATAAACCTGATTTGTCTTAGTATGTTAATGCCATCAGCTCTGATTCCTCAAAAGCTTTAAAATCCATCCATAGACAACAGCATCCATTGCTACTTCCCCAAACAGTGCACTGCTGTATGACCCTATATTCTGCTTCTGTGTATGCAGTTCATTACATACAGCATTCACAAGGAAATCTGACTGATTTCAGGAAAACATCTAAAGTGAACTTTCAAGTCCTGCTGTTTGAATGTAGCCCAACTCAGTCTTGACAGACGGTTCTCTTTTGCTCTGCCTTCTTCATGTCTCACTCTATACTGCTGGAAGACAATCTGACCACTTCTCTCTCTGCTACTTTCTTCCCCTGTCCAATCTACTTAGTTACCGTTATTTCAACCTTGTTACCCTTTTGTTTTCTCTTAGTGTTCTTCTCTCCGTAGTGACCACACCTGGTCTAGCATTCTGTTAGCTGAGACAGCTTCTTGGATGAGAACATGGGCTGAGATGCTTCCAGTGACGTTCTACAACTGCTGCTATAAACTCTTTTTTTCAGTTTCCTCTGCATCTAATTTGGTTTTCTGTCTCAGTTGGCCGTGCCAGATGGCTGCTTGTACTGAGCCTGGTTCTGCTGGAGGTTTCTTCCTGTTAAAGTGGAGTTTTTCCTCTCAACTGTCGCTACATGCATGCTCAGTATGAGGTGATTGCTGTAAAGTCAACGACAACACAAGCCATTGTTTTGGTCTGCTGATTCCAGAGGAGTGAATGCTGCAAGTCAATGACTTGATGCAATCTGCTGGGGTACCTTAGATTGGAAACTTTTTAAATCGATTTGTTTATGATGTATCTTTGATTTTAATTGATTTTCTTGTAAAGTGACTTGAGACGACATTTGCTGCAAATTGACGCTATATCAATAAACTGATTCTTAATACTTTTTTTAACCATCCAGGTAAAAACTTTGTATTATTTTTAGTCAGTAGTACTTTGTCCTTAAAAAACAACCACCGTTGCTCATTTTGTCAAGTCTTTTTATAATGATGAATCATGAACACACATTACCTGAGGCAACTGAAGTCTACAAAGTTTAAGATGTTTTGGGTGATTTGGTGACCTGTTTGTAAAGTTCTAAGAAATCCTTGAGAAGAAATCCTGCTAGAATTGGCCCACAGCATTCCAGCCCAAAGTTTTTTATTTCTGCCAGGATAACCTTTCCTGTATTCATGAATAATGGCTTCCAACATGGGAGACAAATACATTAGACCAGTCTTTGGTATTCTCTACCTTATGCCTTTTAGGGAATAAACTGAGTTTCTCAGAGAAACCAACTCAGTATGAAATCTCAGTTCACCAGAACTACCAAGACAAGTGGCTGAAACAGATTGGAATGGTAGCCAAATAAAGACAACAGGGAAAGTTAACAATTTGTTGTTTCCTGTGAGACAATCACGCCTTTTGATTGATATTCTGGAATCACTGGTCATATTTAACCAGTTCCTGAGATGATCGAGAATTTTATGTTTATGGAAGCTTTGCTACGTCTGACAGATTGCTGGACAAGCTATGTGAAAATGAGCATCAGCAGCCACTTTCCTGAGTTAAATTTATAGCAGCTTGTCACCAAAGCTGAAATGTTTACTGTCTCACGGCTTATGTTGATGAATCAAACATGGGTCTAAATGTGAGCGATCACAATTTGTGGAACAGGGTGTGCTTTTGAAGAAAACGCAGTCATCTTTGTATGATGTTTCTGTAATGGATGAAAGACGTTCTACAACTTTCACATTGACATATGTATCTCCTTTTATTTGTTTTGTTCAAGGACAAACTGACTATATAGGGTTGTTCTGTGAACAGTCATCAGTGCCAACAAGTGGACCAACACTTTTTAGCTGCAATTGTCAAAAAAATAGAATAGGAGGTTGACCTAAATGCAGAAACAGATGTTTGAAGTTAATATATTTATTGAAGAGACTGATAATAACTAAGCAATGGAACTGGTACAACGTGGCAGATAAACACAGGTCGTTGTAAATGGTTACGTGGAGATGAGCAGCAGACAAAACACAGCAGGAGATGCTCGAAACAGGAACACTGGATAACAGACCCAGAGAAGAGAAGACGGGGAACAGACAGAAACAACAAAGGCCCAATGGGAATGTTGAGAACACAGAAACCAACAACAATTTAGGTTATGACAGTAATCAGAAGAAATTCAGTTGGGCTGCCATCTGTTAGGACCACTCCTAGCATTTAACATGCTGAGGTCATTGATTCTTCGTCAGCACAGACAGATACATCAGATTAAAGTAATGTCATTATGTGCTCTCGAGAAGTGCTGCTTAAATACATCATCATTTGCAAAAATGCCATGTCTCAGAGTTGCAACACTCATCCCACATAATTTTTTCAACTTGCTCGATGTACAGAACATTCTAGTACCAGTTACGTAGAATGATAATTCAAATTTTCGTCACCTAAAGGCAAATAAAAAGTGAATTTTAAACAGATCGCGCTACAAAGCTCTATGTATTTTGGCCAGAGTGAAATTTGCTTCCAGGTGCTTTCAAATCAGTATTCGTTGTGAATATATGGTAAAGACATGTTGGGCTTTATGTTAATGAGCGAAGAATAACAGATTTGCATGCTGGAGCATTTGCATGTGTGAAAGTGCTGACTAACCTGTCATTGAGGCAGCAGTAAATGATGGGGTTGTACATGGTGGAGCTCATGGCCAACCACATGATGGCCAGATAAAATTGCTGGATGTATGTTTCTTCAAACAACTCAGGGAAGAATTGGTGCAGCAGGAAGTAGACATGAAAGGGCAGCCAGCAGATGGCAAATGTACACACCACCACAATCATCATCTTCACTACCTGTTGGACAAAAGACAACAATAGAATGGGATGAGGAAACATTTTTCTGTAGATGGGCACAATCCAATAACCTGTAAGCGGCTGTACATGAAAAGACGTTCAACCTTTGCAGGACAAGCTGAAATCTTTAGGAGTGTTTGTTTGTGGCACCAGAGATTCAAGTTAATGAAAGAAATCTGAGCATGTCCCTGGTTAATGGTCTTCCCATTGTGCTGTAGTGAAGAAAGGATTGTTAAACCTCTAAAAAAACAAACAAACAAAAAAAACAATTCTCAATAATAGGTGAATAGTGAAGAAACTTGGTGTACAGTAATTTTTGATCAGGATATGTCATTTAAATCCCATATCACCCCTGGTATATCGACTAAGTAAGGAATGTTCTGTAAGCAGTGAATCTGAAAAACTACTTCATGCATTTATTACTTCAAGGCTGGACTATTGTAAGTCTTGACTGTCAGCAAGTTCACAAAATGACTTTAAAAGCCTTCAGTTGATCCAAAACTCTGCAGCAAAAGTCTAATAAAAAATAAAAAGAGAGATTGTATCTTTACCTTACCTTTTTACCTTACCTTAAGGTAAAGGTAAGGTAATCTTACATACATCAATCTTACATCAGAGATCTGATTTGTTCATATGTTCTTAGTAGAGTGATTTTCTCTTAGACTGCAGATTTACTGGCCGTTACTAGAATTTTTATGAGTAGAATGTTGTTCTAAATGTTAACTTTCTTCTCTCTTTCAGTGTATTTCTCTCCATAAAAGCTACACCGTGTCCAGTACTTTGTTAGCCCTGAAACCTTCCTGGAGGGGGACATTGGCTGCCAGCAACTCAACATTCTCCATCTATTGCTAATTTATTTTTACTTTAGTTTAATAAAGTAAACTACAACCACATTTAATACCATTCTTAAACCCCAAGTTAGTTGGTGTAGATAGATGGACGTTTGTACTAAGCCAACTTGTGGCTCTGCTAGAGGTTTCTTCGTGTTAAAGGGGAGTTTTTCCTCTCCACTGTCGCTACATGAATGCTCAGAACGCGAGTAAACTGAATGAGTTGTGTTGAGTTGTGAAAGCCAGAGCTGAGTGCAGAAGCATATTTTGAAGTGACTAGAGTAACTGTATTTGCATTCATACAGGCATGACAGGCAGTTTTTTTAACCATTCAGTTTTTATACAGGCAAAATTATATTACTCTATTGTACATGAGGCCGTAATGCAACGGTGTATTGACCATTTACTGTCCAGTCATCATCTTCTAAACAGGGCTCTAAGCTAACCTGAATGTAGCATAAACATAAATAAATCAAAACGATTTTCTTTTTCTAAAACACTTTTTAGACTTGTATGCTAATTCTGAGACATACCAACTAAAATAAAAAAGATAGAGAATAAAAAAAAAAAAAAAAAAAATATATATATATATATATATATATATATATATATATATATATATATATATATATATATATATATATATATATATATATATATATATATATATATATATATATATATATATGACAAAGGGATGGAAGGCTGCATAAGCAATAAAGTAAGCTCCAAATGATCCTTTGTGAATGTATGCAGGTTTGTGTTTACAGATATTTGGCAAAGCCCTAAAAAAGCATTGCTTTTAAACCCTGTCATATATTCATTTGTTGATTTTTACATATTTTCAGCATGGAAATTAATATGACTATCATGGGCTGCAGCCCTGAACATAATTAAAATGTAAACATTGTAAAAGTGATTGCAAAAGTCTTAAATTGAATAGTTGAACATTTTTACAACTCCTGGGTAAATCAATATGCTACTAGCCTGTGGTAAATGTGTTACAAGGATTCATTAGGGCAGGAATCATGCATTGGTTAGAATCAGAGGTAAAATAAATAAATAATTGAAGAATACATCACAGCTTCTCCTAAAAACAGACAGAATGATGAAGTTGGGATAAAGTGGACCACAAATGAAAAAAAAAGCCAAAACAGATTTTCAACAACATGTAATGCACAGAAAAGGGAGAACCCTGTCAATATTACTTTATACTTTATGGATATTAACTTTTCATAGAGTCATTCTGCAGAAAAGACCTGGAGGTTCCCTGTAGGGTAGAGTTCTGTAGGTGTGCATCTGCTCACCTGTTTGTTATCTAGCTATTAGTTTGATAATATATCAAGAGCTGGCTGTCAATCCATCACCTGAGCGTCCAGCATGGTGGTAAAACCTAAGGCCTGAATAGTTTTTTGCTTTCTTAAATGCATGACTAAGAATTTTTGTGTTTCTACTCGTTAAGTAAACTAAACTCATCAAGAAAAGCCTGAACCTTCTCCTCTGTTAGCTTCTGGTACTTTACTAATTCTGGAAATAATAAAGTACTTCCTCGAGCTGAGTCCATGTCGTCCTCTCTGTGATTTGGATCATTCTCCTAAAACCATCTACAAGAACAATAACCTCAACTATAAAACTCCTGAGAACTCTTCTCTTCCATGCAACAGATCCACCCTCCGATCGTGTCATGTCTGCCTTCATATAACTAACATCCGGACTCCACCTCTCCAACTCCACCTACTGGAACCGCCACACAGATCACTCATTCCTGATACCACTCACGTGTTCTACCTTCACTTTGTTAGTAAGCTACCTCCATTATTCACTTCAACTTTTCTTTTACTCACCTATTTGTCTTATATTTAATACTTCTGCCATTCTGTGTCCTTAGTAAGCCCCCCCCCCCCCGACAAAAATCATATTCACATTGATGGTTTTATTTTAAGCTTCCTAAAAGCGTCTTCTTTTCTCCTGAGAGAATTTGTGCTTGTAGGTTAGCTGTTTAAACCAGAACATGACAGAACCATTACTGACAACAGTCTTACTACCGGTGTTGTCGTTTCCTGTTATTATTGTAATTGCTTCTGAATGAGGGACGCTGTGGTGCATTGATATATCTCCACTGAGGACCGTCTGTTTCCTAAAAAAACCTCTCTGTGTGACTAACGTGTTGCAACAAAACCCACCATCCAGAAGAAAAAAAAGGCGGAAAACCTCTGTTGATTTGAACTCTCCACTGGCGAAATGAAACTTTTACGTCCGTAGGCGGATCATTAGTGTGAACAGATGATAACTGACTCTGCTGACTGTCAATGAAATGAAAATAATACTAGAGAATAAACAGATGTTAAAGGTTGGCTCATTAGAGCAGAGGGTGGATCAGTGGATCTTGATGGTTGGAAAATGCGGGCATTGAAAGACGGCTAAACTTTTCTCAAAACAAATAGCTATTTAAAAGTTGTAACAGTTGTACTTTTAAAAGCAAGGTCCATGACGATCACTGCAAAGAAAAAAACAGGTATGAGAAACAAAGTAAGCAGAAGCAAACACAGTAGATAAAGAGGTTAGAAAGAAAGGACAGCGGATGGGCTGGAGAAATACTAGACATAGAAGCAATAGTCTCTGGATACAGGTTTGCGGAAAAGACATTATTTCATTTGAAAAACCGAGAAATTCTTTCAGCCACTTTTGCTGAAGGATGAAATGCAGACATATCTTATGAAAATACATACATTGGAATAACATGACTGTAACATATGTTTGAGTTAGTGGACAGATCAAAACTACCTTGCGCTTGGCGTTGAGCTGCTCCTTGTAGCGATCAGAAGAGTCTCCTGGGATCTCACTGGCCCAGAGGTTCAGGCCCACCACAAGGTAAGCACAGCCCATCACCAGCAGCGGAAGGAAGTAGATTAGGATGGTAACGCACACATGGTACCTGCAACAAAAACAGGTCCAACGATGACTCCAGGGTCTCACATATGATAATTCAAAGAAATGCTATAAAGGGCAATAGCGCAGGTGTACAGTACTACTGAGTAGTAACATATGAAACCCTGCTTCACTGAGATAGTTGACTGTTTTTCTTGTTTAAATCAGTATTTGCACTTCCCATCAAACAAGTGTCTAAAAAGCTCCCACTTACAACTGACTTATCTCAGTATTCCCTCTCAAACCTCAGTACAGACCAAAGAAGTTGAAGTGACAATGGTAGATGATCAAATAGCACAAAAATCTTTAATGTGACTAAAATAAACTACAAAAAATGTTGCAAAGAGCAAATGTAGGTTGACTTTCACATCAATGTGGAAGACACATCCCGCTGCAGTGTTGAGAGAACGGAGTTTAAAAACTGAACAATCCAGATCAGGACTGTTGGACAAGGTCTTCAGATAACATTTAATTGAGCAAAATCAGAACTTAATTCCCAGAACTCCAGTCTTGAGATGATCAATGCAATATGCTATGACTAAAGAAGTGTCTAGAAGTTAAATGCATGTCAATACATGTTAAAAGTAACAATGTTTACTCTCTTGAGAGTATTTAGTGTGGATCTCAAACTTTAAGTTAGGATTACACTGATTGCAGATGTTGATATTTGTATCTAGAATGTTACGGATTTTGTTCCCTGTGGAAAGGAGAAAAATGTTTTTTTTTTAAATAGTGAAATCTACTTTTCCTGCTGGTAACTCAATATATTCAATCACATTCTGTTGAGAAAGATGACTCTGGTTTTTAACCTAAACATGTTATAAAAAATGAAGACAAACAATTGCACTTCTGGAACTTCAAGCTGTTGTTACAGGAAGACATGGATAAGATAATCAATTAACAACAACACTTTGATGAAAAGAAGTCAAAAGAAAACGTTTCCAAAAAGATAATTAATTAATGAGTGCATTCTCCTCCAGCTTTTAAAGCTTTGCTTATACTAGTAGAGTTGTTAGTCACTGTATTTACTCAACAACCATGACGTTTCCATTTAAAAATAAACAGCTTTATTTTAACATTGCTAAAATAGTAATCATGCATTTTCGCTAACTGCTTTATGTTAGATGACGCCGCGGAAATTTGTGAAACCGAAACAGGAAGTAAGATATCAGAGACAAATGGTAAGGATGATCGAATTGCAGTAAACATATTTCCAGAAGCTCTGGTGTACATGATAGCAAACAATCTGTTGGAGGTCACGTCTGTAGTATTGACACTTCCTGGTATCCAAAATAGGTTTTCTTAAGCCAGTACTCCAAATGCTGGAGCACAAAAACAGACCCCTTAATTAGAACCTGAGCCTAAATCAGTCCTCATTGATGTGTTCAGAGATAGTTTCACTTTGTAAATCTATTTAATATGTGATGACAGTCACAGCTTCTCAACAATGACTGTCTAATCAATTAAAATCCTTTATGGGATAATTAAATATGACAGTTTAAGTATGAGCTAATGATTTGCTTATCTGTCATGGACACACTGTTTGATCCTGCTTGCTAAGTGGAAAGAGTGTGTTCTCTACTGTGTGCATGAATGTCCATTAAATGTCCAATAAAATGCACAAAATGGTATCACATCTTTCTGGGCTTCAAACAAGGACGCATGTTGTGATTAACTGTGTTCACAAGGAAAAAAACCCTGAATTTGGCATCCACTGGAAAACAGCATATTTCTCCCCCCGTGCTCAATATAAAGATAACTCTCTCAGCCTCTTTTGTGGTAATTAACCACAATTATGTTAATTCCTTCTAAATACCCAGAAGCACAAGGGAAATCAAAGCAGAAGCATATTGATGTGTGCAAACACAAAGACAATAAAACAAGGTGGAATGTCATGTTGAAGTAGAACAACTGAGTTCACTCTTCAGCCTAAGGCTTCTCATTCTCACATTAAGCTTCATAAGATGCCAACAGACATGAGTCTGCCTTACAGCTCTAACTGACCTGTGCGTTTTTCAAACTCGATCTCATAGAGTTGCAGCAGACAAAGACAAAACGATAGTGACTGAACAGGATCTATATGAAACAACCTGGAAGAAATTGTAATAGATCAAACGTTTTAGGATTTAGAAATGTAAGTTTATCTACAAAACTCCAATGAGACAATTACATGATGAATGCATCTCTTTTGCCCAGGTATGATAGAACTAAGCTTCTATTACCCTGGTGCTCAAGGTTTTGTCTTCCATGATCAGTGATTTCTTTGCTGCGATTCAATCCAGATGTCTCTAGATATTTGTCTAATTTGGTCATATCAACCACTTCATCTGTCGGAAGTACATCCTATGGGGGGGGGGGGTTCTGTCCTCCTATTCAGCTCCTTCTATTCCAGTTCCAATTGTATGAGACATTCACTGAAAACTTTTTAAATCGAGCCATCTTCATCATGTGTTCTTGGAGCTTGGCTGTTAAAACTTCCATAGTTACTGCGATGTCAACTAGACATCTGAAGACTCACTATGTACCCTGCAAATCAGGATTTAGTTTGAAATCAATATTTGATGGTGAGAAGCTTTCATGTTTTAACGTCAGGGATCTGAATTTCCCTTTTATTTTAAACAATGTTTAGGCGAAGCTGCTGGCTGCCTGGACTATGTTCTTCCCTGTATACTGACTTGGAATATGCCTCGTTGCAGGTATTTGCTGCTTTCTGTGTGGCATTTTCATAGTTTCTGTTTGCCTGTGCTATTCCAAGGCAACCTATTACTCTCCTCAGTATCTACTATTCTCGGCGTTCTTTCTTCTATGTGTGGATTGCCCTCCCTCTGTTACCATGTAGCTGTATTCTGTCAACCAGCGGGTGTTTTTTTTTTCCTCCAGATAATTTTTGCTAATCCTTTTCTATGCCGTTGTCCTGTATTTATCCATATGTTTGCTTATCTTAGCTGCTGTGACGCCTGACAGGAGCTTCCGTGTTGTGGAGAGACAGGTTATTAGCTGATAGTTGGATGGGATTATTACATATTAGAGGTCCTTCATTTATTCGGACCAGCCTTTTGGGGTTTGTCCCTTTGTTTAGTTTATGCTTTAGTTTAGGCGCTCATAGAGGGTCAACTGATGCTTTTCAGTTCAACACAACCGTAAAGACGTTCAACTGTACATTTCAGTTCAACACAACTGAGGCTATTTTTTTTAAGTCTGCCATTGTCATGTGCAATGATTCTGACATTCTAAAAATGACTCAGGAGAAGGGTGGTAAAATCTAATCTTGTCTGTAACTGTGAACCAAACCGCTAATCATTCTGTTGGACCGCCGTAATTAAAGTTTCTAGAAGCATTCTCCGCAAGGCTGAGGAAAAATCTATTTTAGAGAAAGCAGAAGCTACTGCAAATCCACTTAGCTGCAGCAATATGATTTGTATGCATGCAAGTGGCTAATGAGCTAAGAGGAAAAGCCTTCAGTAAATGTGTCTTCATGTGTCTGTTTTTCTAGGAACTAGCAAATGTAACCAAAGTTTCACATGTTAAACGTTGTTTTTGGAGAACGTTGGCTACATATTGTTACATATTGAAGTAACATAATAATATGTATATTCTGCAAAGTTGTTTGGATGTCTTTGAAAAAGGATGTCATTTCTAAAAGTAGGTACGTTCTTTGAAAAAAACAGTCAAAACGTAGATTTGTCTATGATAAATAGGAGTCATGCAAAGGCAAATGTTTGGGCACAGCGGAGATGCAAATTAGTATGTCTGTCACGATCCCGGTCGTCTTTCATTGTTTTCAAAGTTAGAGGTATTCTGTGTTATTGGTTAGCGTGGTCTGTTGTTGTTATTATTAATTATTATTATTAGTAGTAGTAGTATTATTAGTGTTAGTGTTATTTCCTTTTTCCCCTCCAGTTCCCCTGCTCTTTTCCTCTCTGTGTGCTTTCCCTCAGCTTTAGTCCCTCATTATGACTCACATCTGTTCCTAATCATCTGGTCATCTTCTCCACTGCTCCACCTCCTGCATCTCAGTATTTAAGCCTTCATTCTCTCATTCACCGCTGGATCGTCCGTTTACCTTGCCTCACCTCATCGTCTCTGAGCTCCTTCTCCTGCCAGTCTTCACCGTCTCTCAGTCTTCCCCTGCTTGTTTGGTTCTCTGAGCTGGTTCTCTCTCCTCCATCATTCTCCTCCGTTCCCTGTCTTAGTTATTTCCTTTATGGTTTTGTTCCTTCGCTGCCTCCGGTTCCCCTTCGCGTCACTTGTTGTTGTTATTAGTTCTTCTTGTTAATTTTCCATCCAGTGTTGTTCTGTTAGTTTGTTTATTTTCTATTGTTTGTTCTTTTCACAATTCTTAGTTCCCGCTTTCCTCTTTAGTATTCCGTTTGGTTACGCTCTAGTTTCTGGTCCCGCGCCATATCTGGGTTTGTTGCTTACACCTCCGTTCCATATTTACTCAGTCTCTGTTTATGTTCAGTTCCATTTTCATCCTTTGAATAAATCAGTATCCCTTTCAAGCAATCCATCTCTGCTCGAGTCATATTTACCGCTTCCATGACAATGTCCTCTTTCTTTTCTTTTTAAAACCTACCCATGTCAGAGTGGCTTTCTAGAACTGATGTGCCACAATTAGAGCAGGCTTGCGGAAAATGGACATTTACAAATTGGGAAGCTGCTGTGTGGAACAAACAATCTTGATTTTAATTGCAACATTCAGATAGTAGAATAAGAATTTGGTGAGAGGAACAACAAACTATGCTTCCATCCTGTTTTGTATCAACCTTTTAGATTCATTGTGATGAGGGCATAATGTTCTTAGCTTGCTTTGCCTCCTCATTTGTTATTGTAATTTACCTTTATGACAGCCTTTATAGTACCCTTCTTCTAACATCTTTCTCCAGCAGGAGTTTGCACCATGTTGCAATTATTAAGACATCTTTAACTCTAATGTCCAAAACAAGCAATTTTTTTTGTATTACATTTCAAAACAGATTAGATTTTATTTTTCATTTACCTGCACAACAATTTGATGAGCTTCAAACACTTATCTCATGTTTTTTTTATTTAAAGGGACATCAAAATCATATTGTTAAATGAATGCCATACAATTTCCTTACTTTTTGGCATTCATTTTTCTTTTCACCTACCTATGTTCTAAGTTTAATAAATGTTCACTCCAAGTCTGTATTTAAAAGTCAGTCGTTGTTTGTGGCCTTGTGTACTATGCAAATAAAATAAAGGCAAAAGGTAAGGTACATTAAAATGTAAAAAACAATGCTTTCCATTTTATTTCCATAGATTTAAAACAATTCATTGTGTCAATCTGTCTCAGCTATCTGTTCACATTAATTTATTAAATGAGAGAAAAAAGCCACTTCCAGCTGTACACATATTTCAACACAAATGGTTCATGTTCCTCTTTAGAGTGTGCAGCCATGCTGTGCTCCTCTCCTGGTTTCCTCCTCAGCCTCTCCAACCTGCTCCTATTCTACAGCCTCTGCTACTGGGTTTTCAATATTTATCTCTTCTGCGGTAAATAAGGAAAACACAGTCTCTTTAACTTGCTCCCCCACTTGTTGATCCAACATGGTCTTGCTGTATCGCCTCTTTAATTGTTGCATGTTGTGGCGATGATGTGACTCACATTCAGCGCTAGAACCCAGTCTGGATTGAGTTCATCCATTTCATACCTTGGTTGACCTTCAAGAACAGACATCAGTATTAATACTGTAAATTTAATAACACTAGTAAAATAATTTACTTCATAATAATGGAATAACCTCGATGTGCATTGACAAAACTCGGACTATACTACATAAAAATATAAGCCCGACCTAAACAAGGTTGACCGACTGATATTAACTCAACATAACTGAACATTAGTTCAACCGGACAAAATCATAGCAAAAAAATATGAAACGACACCAACAAAGCGAATTTAGTCACTCACCAGAATTGACATGTCCGGAACAAACTTGTAGATATCTTGGGATGTTGGAGAACGTAATATTTCTTTATTCGTTTAATATTTCGTTAGCTCTGATAGCTTAGCCTCCTCTTGTTGTTTACAGGCAGGAAAACAGTGAAACAAAAGTCCGTTTACCATCTTTCTACCGTTTCGTTCATGTGATCGGACATTACACCCAATAACGCAGCAAGTTCAAACCATTGCTAAATTATTTTAAGTAACTTACATTCCAAAATTCAAAATATCTGTGAGACAGTCGTTTCTCGGTTATGTTTATGGCCAAACAAGATGGCACTCATATCCCTATGCCAAGAGCAGTGACGTCACGCTCCGAAGGTCTGCCATGATTGGCTGCGTAGTGTAAGTGAACCGTATCATATCATTGGCTGGACACCTGTGACTCACCGAGTTAGATCGTTATATGTCATTGGTCCATAGTTAAAACTGATGTCTGAGCTCAATGTATAGTTTACGTTGGATTTTATTTTATGCGCTGCATAGATTTTACGGTGCACTGAGAATGTGCGAGCAGTGCGCGATTGCGCAAGCGCACAGCTTAGAGGGAACATTGGCTATAACCAATAATAAAGTCACTTCCCTTTAAAAAATTTTTGTTTACATAAATTGGTAATAAAATTTTAAAAAGGAAAAAAATCCATGTGTGAATATACCATATTCATTTTGGGATTAAATTTTTTTGTCATAGTTTAATTCATAAAACTGTTCTGTTTTTTTGTTTTAAACTTAGATGTTTTGCAAACTGTAACACTAATTATCATTAGGTGTGAGTGGTTGTTTGTCCTATCTTTTTCTGTGTTGCCCTGCGATGGACTGGCAAACTGTCTGGGGTGAAGCCACACCTCTAGGCTAACGTGGCTAGAGATAGGAATCAGCATACCCTCGCTACCCCACAAGGACAACTGGGTTAGAAAATGGATGGACAGACAATAGCACTAAAAACTGATTTCCATCAGCGCACACAGAGTTAGAATTCCTGTATGACTTTACAAGTTTTTTTTTCTAACAATTGCTAAAATTCGGAGCTTCACAAACCAAACATCTGATGCTGGTGAAGGCTCGAAGTCTCCATGATTTCTTAAACCAACTACAACTCTCAGAATGGATGTAATTCATTGAAACTCTTGTGATGGTGATTGTTTAAGAGTAAACCAACGTATGACTCAGGGTCCATCATACAATAATAATAAAACAATAAGGTCAAGAAGCAAAAGAGAGGGAAGAATTAATCAAAAATGAAGGAATCCTATTGGAAACTCTACCGGTTCCTTTACAGATTCTACGATTTTCCTGTTTGATTTTTTTTTCTCTCTCCAGAAAGCAGTCTAGTGAATTTTTGGGTGTTTATATTTGTTCCATAGAGGGTTAGAGTTAGAAGGGTTAGAAGAGGATTGGTGCCACCGGAAAAAACAGTACAGAAGCCTCCCCTTGTTTGGTCCTGACTCTGGGCATCAGCAGGAGGCCACTACCTGAGGTTCTCAGAGTCCTGGCTGGTTCATATGGCTCTAACATGTCAGATATGTACTTTGGGGCTAAACCATGAAGAGATTTGTACACAAGCAAGGCTGTTTTAAAGTCTATTTTTTGAGTGACAGAAAGCCAGTGCAGAGACTTGAGCACTGGACTAATGTGGTCATATTTCCTGGTTTTGGTCAGAACTCGAGCAGCAGCATTCTGGATGTTCTGAAGCTGTCTTAAGGCCCGTTTAGAAAGCCCAGTGCCGTTACAGTAGTCTAACCTGCTAGAGATAAAAGCATGGATAAGTCTTTCTAGGTCTGGTTTAGAGACTATTCCTCTGATTCTGTCAATATTTTTAAGATGGTAAAAGGCTGCTGATGTTACTGATTTAATGTGGCTGTTGAAGTTCAGGTCAGAATTGAGTATTACCCCAAGATTTTTGACCTGATGTTTAGGTTCCAGAGAAAGCGTCAGAACGTAGCTGATGACACTTTCTCTTTGTTTCTGTGGGCCACAGACAATGATTTCAGTTTTGTCTGAGTTTAACTGGAGGAAGTTGTTCTGGATCCACAGACTGATCTGTTCAATACAGTGACACAACAAATCAACAGGCCCATGTTCTGCTGCTGCCAGCGATACGTAGATCTGAGTGTCATCAGCATAGTTGTGGTAGGACACATCATGGCTGCGTATTAGCTGGCCCAATGGAAGCATGTACAGATTGACTAAAAGGGGTCCCAGGATCGACCCCTGGGAAACCCCACAGGTTACACCCATTCGGTCGGAGACGCAGTTCCCAATTTAAACAAAGTAACACCTATCCTCAAGGTAGGACTTGAACCAGTTTAGAGCCGTACCAGTGATTCCCACCCAGTCTTTTAACCTCTGTAATAAAATCACATGGTCAACTGTATCAAAGGCGGCGGTCAGGTCCAGCAGAACTAGGACAGAGACTTTGCCTCCATCTGAGTTTAGGCGGATGTCGTTTGTCACCTTGATCAGAGCTGTCTCAGTGCTGTGGTGGGGCCTATAGCCTGACTGGAAAGCATCAAACACATTGTTAGAAAGGAGAAAGTCACTCAGATGTTGGCATACAACTTTTTCAAGCACTTTCCCTAAGAATGGCAGGTTTGATATGGGCCGTTAGTTGTTCAGTACTGTGGCATCCAGACTGCTCTTCTTTAGGTGAGGCTTAACAACAGCAGTTTTCAAGGCCTTTGGGAATATTCCAGTCTGAATTGAGATAATGACTAACTGAGCGAGTTGTGGCAGCAAACTGCTCAGCACAGACTTCAGGAATCTAGTGGGTAACTCATCCAGGCAGCAAGTAGATGGACTCAGGCTGCATTTGATCTCTTCAACTGTTTTATCTGAGACGGGTGTGAAGTGTGTCAGCTCCAAATGTCTAACTGGGGGTAGAGGAGCTATGTCTGTCGTGGAATCAATTGCATTTTCAATGCCTTGAACTTTTTCATTAAAGAATACTGCAAACTCCTGACATTTAGATGTAGAAATCAGTTCCAAGGGGATCGAGACTGGAAGGTTTGTTAATCTGCTCACTGTAGCAAATAGGACACGAGAGTTGTTTCTGCAGTTTTTGATGATTTCTGAAAAATAGCTCTCTCCGGTTCTACGCAAAGTCTGGTTGAACACACACAACTTTTCTTTGTAGATTTCAAAATTAACCTGGAGCTTTGACCTACGCCATTTCCGTTCGGCTCTCCGGCACTCCCTTTTCTGTGCCCCGACCGAGACCTCTTTTCTCCATGGTGCCTTTTGTGTACTTTTAACCATTTTAACCTTGACAGGAGCAATGGCATCCATAACCTTCAAGACACTTGATGTGTAAGAGTTTAACATATCATCAACATTAGAACACGGAGCATTTTCAAACCTAATCATTTTCAAAAACTGAATCCCTATGTGTTCATCAATAAGTCTTCCTTGAGTAACTGTAGGGCTAGCTGTTGGCTTGGGTGAAACAACCAGGTCAAAGAAAACACAAAAATGATCCGACAAAGCCACATCAACAACACCCACATTTAAAATAACAACACCCTTTGAGATAAGCACATCTAGAGTGTGTCCTCCGTTGTGTGTAGGCTTGTTCACATGCTGAGTTAGACCAAACATCTCAAGGACAGCAGTGAGTTCTTTACATCGTTTATTTTGGGCTGCATCCATGTGCATATTCAGGTCCCCTATTATGACCAAGCAGTCAAAATTAGTGCATACATTGAAAGTAGTTCAGTAAAATCATCAATAAAACAGTTCTTTGGAGGTTTGCAGATGGTAATACAAAGAATGGAAGATTGTTTTGTATCCATTTTGAATGATACGTACTCAAATGATGAAAACACCCCAAATGCTAATTTATGGATGGGTATATTGTCCATGAATTTGGAACAAACCCCCCCACCCCTCTGGTTTTGACGTGTTTCAGATAAAAAATTTAAGTGAGGTGGCCTAGCTTCAATCAGGACTGTATCAGCTGTGTTTTTATAGAGCCATGTCTCGGTTAAAAACATAAAAGCAAGGTTATGAGATGATATCAAATAATTAATCAGAAAGGTTTTCCCTGCCAAAGATCTGACATTTAGTACAGCAAGTTTTCAGCGTGTTACTGTAATCTGCTGACTGTGGCTGACGAATAGTGCACACAAGATTTGAGATGCGTACAAACTGTTTTGGACTGTTTTGATGGCTGACTAATCGTTTTCTGTTACGTATTACTACAGGGATGAAGGAAGGTACTTCCATATCGGGCCCCGGCTTATCCTGGAATGAGCCATGGGTATATGCAGTACTGCTGCCTGGACCCGATGCATATCATATCAATGTCTCTGGGCTGCGTCTCTGTACACTGGAGATGGAGTTTACATAATGAGTTTGTGTTGGGTGAGGAGTTCCAGGACGACGGGATAGGAGTGGACTGGGGCATGGGGTCATCCTGGTGGCAACACTAACCAGCTCCTTCATGTGTTCTGTAAAATCCAGAAGAGGAAGAGATGGGGAGGATGATCTTGATGAGGGCGGGTCATCATTCCTGCCTTTTAGAGGAGGCGGTATCTCCGAGAGCTCCAGGAGGACGTCATCTGGAGGCGCAGGTGGGGGCTGGGGTGCTGCCGTCTCCGGGTAAGATCTTTCAGTTATCAGGCTCCTCTCCTGTGGAACCAGCTTCCAGCTTTAGTCCGTGAGGCAGACACCTTGTCTAGTTTCAAATCTAGGCTTAAAACCTTCCTGTTTTATAAAGTTTATAGTTAGGAAGAGGTAGAGAAGACAGCCTAATCCGGTTGGGGGAGGAACTCAGTCTTGACAGACGGTTCTCCTTTGCTCTACCTTCTTCATGCATCACTCTATAGGGTTAAGTTATTTAAGTTTTTCTATAGTTATGCTGCTATAGGCTTAGACTGCTGGAGGACAATCTGACCACTTCTCTCTCTGCTACTTTCTTCCTTTGTCCAATCTACTTAGTTACTGTTATTTCAAACTTGTTAACCTTTTGTTTTCTCTTAGTGTTCTTCTCTCCATAGTAACCACACCTGGGCTAGCGTTCTGTTAGCTGAGACAGCTTCTTGGATGAGAACATGGGCTGAGATGCTTCCAGTGACGTTCTACAAGTGCTGCTATAAACTCTTTTATTTCAGTATCCTGTGCTTCTAATTTAGCTTTCTGTCTTTTCAAACCCCCAGTCGGTCGTGGCAGATGGCTGCTTGTACTCAGCCTGGTTTTGCTGGAGGTTTCTTCCTGTTAAAGGGGAGTTTTTCCTCTCCACTGTCGCTACATGCATGCACAGTATGAGGGATTGCTGTAAAGTCAACGACAACACAAGCCATTGTTTCTGTCTGCTGATTCCAGAGGAGTGAATGCTGCAACTCAATGACTCGAGGCAATCTGCTGGGGTTCCTTAGATTGGAAACTTTTTCAAATTTATTTGTTTATAATGTATCTTTGATTTTAATTGATTTTCTGTGAAGTGCCTTGAGACGACACCTGTTGTAAATTGGTGCTATATAAATAAACTGATTCTTGATTCTTGGAGCAGAATGAGAACTCAAAACATAGAATAGATTAGCTGCAAACAGCCTGACTCCAGATCTATTGAGGCAGTGACCATCTGTCTTACAATTTTGGCTGCGGTCCCAGAAAAAAATGAAATTGTCAATATAACTAAAGGTGTAAGTGGTACACACACCTGACAGCCATTTGTTCAGGCTGAACAGCCTGCTGAACCTCTCATCTCCACTCATTGGTGCTAGAGGGCCACTGATGAACACGTCAGCATCCAAATTATTAACTGTATCTAATAGCTTCTTGAAGTCCTGTTTCAGCACCTCAGACTGCCGTTTCACAGTGTCGTTAGATCCCAGGTGTAGAACAAGGGTCTTAACAGTTGGATGTTCAGCCAGAATTTCCACAATATTGTCTCACACATCTGATACCATGTCCTTTAGAAAGTACAGTATTTTTGTACGTTTCCTACACACGTATCTTAAATCCTTCACCGCAACATCACCGACAATCAGAGTCTCAGGACCAGGCATTAGCTTCCCTCTTTGTCTTTTATATGCACACTTTTAGGAGTGCTCTTTGCTCCCACCTCCTTCACAAAGTGAATCATGAGCGGAGGTGTAGATAGTTGACGCATTCATTTGCAGATAACGCAGATTTGCATGATTGGAGTGACTGTGTGGATGGTTTGAGGGTTGATATCACATCTACCATCCAACACACACACACCCCTGCAAGCACAAGCTACTTTAAATTCTGGGTTCAAAATTTGCAGATAAAAAATGACACCAGAACAGAGTTAATGAAAAAAAAAACACTGAGTGCACGATCAAACAGTTCTCATTCACATACAGAAAAACAACAAATTCAGTCATTTCTGTATTTTTATACCTTATGCCAAGTTAGTTTCCATAGTTTAGAGCACGATTATTGTGTTGCAAAGATGGTTGTTGAACTGTATGCATAATCTGCAATGGGTTGGAATGATATCTTCCACCTCTAGATAAATGAGCAAATTATTTACAACATATTTTCAAATTCAAAGAACAAAATTTTACTTGACTCCCCTTATTCTAAGAGACAAGATGGGAAACGTTCTTTATCATTATGTTAGTTCATTTTAAGTCAACATGATCAAACAATCAAATTTTAGGCTGTTTTTAAAAAATCCTTATCAGAAAAAAATTTGTGTTAAAACTGAATGCATTTAAATAACTTGATTAATATCATATATAAAAGTTAAGTAACATGTCTTTGCTTGATGTTGGTTGATACACAGGGAGGCGAGGGTTTTAACAGAGATCACCAGACCTTTTTCTCCACATTCACCTTCTCCAGGCCATCTAAGGGTATTTCAAACCAGCCACAAAAGAAAATCTCACCAACAAATCCTTGTTTTCTTTTGAAGGACTCCAGCATTATGAGGCCGAAAGAAGCAAAAACATATAAAAGCCTTCTGAACTGCAACATTGAAGAAAAGTTCTGCTCTTAAAAAATAAATTGTCCTTTTGAAAAAACACCAATCACAACGTTAAATACTTGTGGTTTTTTTCTCAAATGCATTTTGCATGTTCAATCTAACCTATTTATAACCTATTACTTCGACTATTTTTGTGTGTTAATGTTTTACTGGCTACATGTGTGACACTTCCCTGCCTTCCCGAGATGTTGTTAATGAGTAAATGTATTTTTTTTTCTGAAACATTTTCAGCTCTGACACTACAATAATACTTTTAAAATGTTTACCTGGCTCAGAATCAAATCTGATCATTAAATATGTGATGCCCCAACTCACAACTGCTTGAAAAAGTGAGCTTATTTGGCTTTTTATACCTGTTATAGATTATCCATAAATAAGATTAACATTTAAAAGAAAAAAAACCAAACCGTTTTTTTTTTACATTTTTAACATTGGAATTAAAAAAAACAAAACAAATATATATTAAAAATATTTTTTTCTGTCAAATCAATTTTAAAAAGGAAAAAAAATCCACACTATGCAGCTCACTACACAGTTTTTAAACTACCTGTCAGTGGAACACATCCAGTCCACAATAGGGTGCCAGTTCTAGGCCACATAATTAGAACCTTGAGGTTTTGCTTAAACATTATTTCGTCTTATTAGTGAAGGGGAAAAACTCAATCCACACCTTAAGTAAGTTTAGGGTCTGGTTTGCAGAGTATGGAGTTAAATATGTTTCACAATTATTCAATAAAAAAAAAACTAGCCTCAGTAAAATGAAATAGTAATCAAAACGTTTGGAAAAAATGTTTTAAAAACCTTTTAATTAAATCCCTAATTTTTGTCTCATGAACTTAAGGTTATTTGCAAGATACAAACTTTTATTTGCACACTTCAGAAATCTTTGATTGCAATTTTATTATGTTAAGATGAACTATATCTTGGTGTAGAATAATGAATAGGTTCTTCCTCTTCTTGTTTTGTTGGCAATCCAGAAGGACTTGCCAATCATTCATAGTGAGGTTATTTTTAAAGACATGACCAACAGAAAACTGCTGCTGTGAACAAAAATAGCAAAAATAGCGAGAATGCTTAAATGTTGGAAAGTTGTTTTTAAACAGTTAAATCCCCTTCATAGAAAAGAAGATTTTGGATAATAATCTTAGATTCAGTTTGGGGGAAAAAAAGAAAGGCAAGAGACCGAAATAAATAAGACACTGGGCTCCACTCTGCACAGAGAAGATGCGATGTGAGGGGAAATAAGAGAAGAGAAACTGACAAGAAAAAAAGAAGAGGAAAGAATGAAGAAAATGAATATACGAACTTACAAAATACACTAAGACACAAATAAAGATGTAGCTATAAATTTTGGTGGTTAGTTAGTCTCAGTAGGCTTTTCTCATGGTGACTTGCATTAATTCAAGTTTTGCTTTTGTTGTTTTTTTTCTGCAGTTCCACGTTAAAGTTTGATGCAGCTCTGATTTTCTGCTGCAAGTATAGCAAACCAGGCAGATGTTCTTTTTTTTATAGATTACAGTACACTAAAAGGTTGCATTGTGCCCTTTTTTACTTTTTTAACAGTGTAACTCTGTAAAGACCAAATATGTCTGGTGGTCCAGCTCTGATTTACATTGCTAAATTGCGGGTTTGAATATTGTAATACTTTCCTCTAGCAAAATAGACCTTCAGAAAGAAATTACTAATAAAATATTTTACATATGCATAGTTGTATGTTTTATGTAGAAATTTTTATGTATGTAAAAATATAAAATATATAAAATTGTATAAAATATATAAAATATATAAAATTGTATGTCTAATAATTATATAATTTATTATTGTCCATTAAACTCTGAAAGCTGTGTGACTTTAATATTCTGTCCTAAAATGCCGTTAGATGTGCCCTTTCCTTTTTGAGCACCTGCCCCTTTAGTGGCCTCTGCACGGCCCTGTTGTTTAATCTTAGGAAGTTTTCATCAAATGCATAGAAAACTATTCGTAAATATTTTAACTGTTTGTTAATGGCTGGTTGAATCCCTTAATAGACATTTATAAATTGATGCTAATGACCGAAAGTGAAAAGAGGTTTCACATTTCTGTTCTTATCTGTTGACAGTTGGGGCTGGGGTTGAGGATATTGCAAAGTGGTGTAAATGAAAAGCCTTGACTAACACTCAAAGCTGGCTGATATGGTTTAGGCAGAATTCTTCTCCAAAATTTGAGGGCATTTATCTAAGTAAACTTATTTTAAGTACAAACATTCTAATGTTCGTAGTTTGTCATGGCCAGTCTGATAACATGGAACAATAACACATTCATTAATTATTCACAATTAACCACCTGTAGTTGATTATTTACTCAGCCAATGCATAGAGACCTCAAATAGACCCATTCTCCCCAGAGTCCCCAGACAGGTTTTCCTTAGCCAGTGAAAAATTATGTTTCTGAGAGTTTTTTTTTTTTTATATACTTTGTTGTCATGTAAGCAGCATCGATATCATTTTACTCAGGTCACAAACACATAGACACATTTGAAAAGGAAGTTCAACCGACTGGGGTTCTTATTCATTTAAGCTGCCAATATGAGCCTGTACACAAAACACTACCAGACTCAGGACAATGTTTATGTAAAGGTGTGATTACAATCAGTAAAACAAATGGCAGGTAAATATGTAGCCCCTGGCAACATATTAATCTACACAGTCCTATCCTAAATGCCATATGAGAAAAATAAATGTTTATGTTCATTCCACAACATTTTACTAGAAACGAGAACAGGTGCCATTTACATTTAAACCCAAAGCAATTCATTTCACTGGCATGTTACATTTAAAGTAGTGCCTCTTGAATTGTCATGTTTCTCCTGACTGGAGAGTATGTGCGACTGGCCATGATAAAACCGGGAACAGGCCTCCCTGTGAGCATTTTGAGTTAACAGACTCAGAAAAGGTGTTAAAAAGCTGTACAATTACGTTAGTAATTTACACCCAGCACTGACTGTCAGCAGGATAGAATAGTTTCAACCAAACCGTAAAACTCTAATAAACTATAAATATTAACAAATACCTTCGTCTGCATTTGATAAGTTCTTCTTTTAATGAAATAATATTTAAGCATTGAAGCAATTTGGCAGTACACAGATAAATATAAATAATTTTGATTTAATTTCTAACAAAAAATTACAGCACAGCTTCAAAGTTGTATCTACTATTCATAAATAGTTAATTAGATTCGCACAGATTAGCCAACTAATGTCACTATTTTAGGCTTTCATGGCTTTTCGACACACCTCTAAATAGTAAAGAGATACGCAGAAATTAAATTTAAATGTTACCATTTTAAAACTTCTGATACTGCTATTTGAAGCAAAGTGTGGTTTTTTTCATAAACTAATTAAACGAATATACTATCTAAACAAAAATTGTAATTTTCTTATAAACTGGGGGTTTCTCATGTTTTTGTCGGAGTCCTCCTGAATTTTTCCATCTTTTTATTTTTCTGTTACCTATTCGTGTACAAGAATAAAACACGTACACTGTGGCAAACATATAAAATAAAAATCAACGATGGGCTCGAATTAATTTAAAATTGTGTGTCAAAACAATCCATTCATAATAATAACCCTGATTACCAAGTAAAAGCCATTTTCTTCAACTCAACAGGAGAAGAGCAGCGTCTTTCTGTACCTGGTTAGAGGCGAGTCATGGCTAAATTAAAAAGTGTAGTGGGGACCTGCTGTTGCACATTGCAGCTTTTAACCTCTAACTCTCCGCATACAGCCTAATCTCATCGAGGTGAATGATGCTCCATATTTATTCTATGTGATGATCTGGCTGAGGGTGCTCAGACATATGCAAATCAGTAGCTGAGCATCTCTGAACATTCTGCACATAATGATGACTTCTGAGTTGTTGCCCCATACTCATTTTAAACTTCATTATACTTGTGTGACACAAGTCAGAGTCTTTCTATTGGCCACCGCAGGTATTACAAAGGATGCCTATCTCTGGTCTAGCAGCCTGGACTGCCCTCTTAACCAGCAACTGTTGCTTGGCTCTTCTAGTTTTGTTGCCTATTCCCTTTCTGGCTCTGCTCATGTATTTACTTGTGTTCTTGCACAAATCTTTTGCTATGATACCAGACAAGAATCTTTATTTAGTACAGAGGATTTTTTTTGGCAGGTAGCTTGATAGCATCTTTCCAGGAGTCTTCACGTTCCTACTTTGGGTCAGAAACTTTTGGTGGTCCTCAATCATAAGCAGCTTGTTTATCTGTACTGCCAGATGCTCAGACAATGCAAAAGCACAAAATCTTACCACGTATTCTTGTGTAGTTTTTAGTGCAAACACATTACTGTACAAGTAACTTACGGAAATGTCCTATAGTAAGATATAGGAAAGTGTGTTTTAAGTCACTAATAATTGATTTTTATTAGTTCTATTATCATTTTTTTTTTGCTTGATTTCTATAGTTTTCAACTAGTTTTGAGTGAAAAAATCTGCCAATTGAATTGATCTTTGAATTCTTTTTTCGCATTACTGATTTAATACGTGCTGGTTTTGGGTTATTTCAAGTGTACTTAAATTTTTGCACCGTAAGAAAAAAATTTATAAAATGATTTTAAGTTTGTGAACTGTGGAGAGCTATACTTTAAGTTTAATTATTCATACTAAGCAGACTGTTATGTACGTTTGACGCTACATGATGCTCTGTTAGCCAACTATGGTCATCTTCCAGTTCCTCCAGCTGTGGCTCATTATGTCATGCTTCCTTTTCTTTATGTTTCTCCAGCATCATTCTTTCTCAGCTGTGCTTGGATTGAGGATTCATATTGCTTGCTCCCCTACCTTCACCAAGTGCTGTTCTTAGAGTCGTAGAAATACTTTGCGCAACAAACTAGACTAAGTTCCACCAATTCTATCAGAAAGAAGTGGACCAATATTCAAACCAACTACAGTGGGAAACTTGTTGAAGGATCTATATTTTAAAAAATGAATGTATGCAAATTTTGAATTTGAAAAATGTTTTTATATATATATATATATATTATTATTGCCCACCAATGTAAAAGCTAATAGACGTTTTTTGTCATTCTAATGAACCTCAAATTGAAAATGTTTCCCTGTAGAGAGAAAAATATAAATATATACTGTATATTGTCAAGGTTGAGGGTTTATTTGTGGTGCTGTGGTCCTGTTCTTCCTAGGTTGTCTATCCGGGGGCGCCAGAGCTGAAGCTTTTTGGGGCTCCTGACACCTGTGCTGCTGCACAGAATCAAGAAACAAGAATCACTTTATTTCTACAGCGTCAATTTACAACAGATGTCGTCTCAAGACACTTACCAAGAAAATCCATTAAAATCAAAGATACATCATAAACAAATCAATTTGAAAAAGTTTCCAATCTAAGGAACCCCAGCAGATTCATCGAGTCATTGACTTGCAGCATTCACTCCTCTGGAATCAGCAGGCAGAAACAATGGCTTGTGTTGTCGTTGACTTTACAGCAATCCCTCATACTGAGCATGCATGTAGCGACAGTGGAGAGGAAAAACTCCCTTTTAACAGGAAGAAACCTCCTGCAGAACCTGGCTCAGTACAGGCAGCCATCGGCTTTGAACCTTCAACAAAGTGTAGTAGATTAGCAAATCTCAACTAAAGTATTAAGGAGAAACTCTAAAACACCAGTCATTTTCTCAGGCGGATGCTAAAAGCATTCTTAGCGTAATACTAACATGTCATTTTCGGGAAAAATAACTGTAAATGTGAGTCAGGTCATTTTTAGCAGCAAATAAAAGGCTTTTTAGAACTAAATAAACACTTTTTTTCCATCTCGTTTTCTATTTATACGATATTAGCAGGAGACCGATGACAGTTTTCTTTTTTTACTGTGTCTGTATCTTTATAGAACAGTAAATATTTCAGAGGTGGCTTAGGGTTATGCAGTTGTCTGTGCTTGCATACATTCACAAACACTGGGATCTATTATTACCCTCCTCTGAGACCCTGCTTACTGAGTCCCTGGCTGCAGACAGGCCCTTAGACAGCGAGCGGACAGTGATGGTGGTGGCAGCAAGGCAATGCCTGCAAGGAAGAACAGGTGGGATGTGACCTGAGGTCACCTTATATCATATGTGCCATTTTCAGCTTCAGCAGCTGAGTCGAAGGACTCTGTTACATTTTCACTCCCCTCTGAAGCGCCCATAATTACAGTTTCATTAAAATAAGAAATAAAAGCAGCTGGCATCACATCAGGAATACAAAAATTATGCATAAAACAAATTGCATTTCCATGGAGAAATGTGACAGATGAACAAGATGAGGAGGACATCAGAGACTGGCAGTGGAGCAAGGTAAACAGTGTTGCTGAGGAGCTGAGAGCGTGCCATCAGGGGAGCTGCGGTCAGAGCTGCGCTGCTGTGTCTGAGTGCCTCCACATGAGCGTCAAAGTGGGGGTGTTTTCTGGGTTCACTCAGCTACTACTTTGTGTGCATTTGTGAAAGTGTACCTGTGTTCCTGCTTTCATGTGGTTTATGGATTTCAAAAAGACAAACACAAGACACTAGTGTTTACTGGTCAACAGTAAAAACCTATTTCCACTGAGCCAAGATGTTTTTTTTCTGAGGAAGCTTCTAGACAACCACGACAGGACAATCAGGCTTTTTATCCCAGACTGTTGGGAGATAAAACCAGGGGGCTTTGCCAGTAATTAATATTCTGCTCTTTATCCTACACAAGGCAGGCATACATACATTGTTCACATGATTTGTGCTTTTGTAAAATGACTGGTGTGATGCTTTGGGTTTATTTTAGTAACCAACAGAAACATGATACTTGAATGAGTGAGGAGCTCTAAGTTTGCTGTCTGACCAAGGTCACATGGAGCTTGTTAAATATTTGCTTCTTAACGAAAAGCTTGAGAAAGAAACTGTTTGTAAATGAGCAATTTTCTTTGTTTTTTTTGTTTTTTTACTCCTAACAGTTTCAGAATAAATGTTAGCTTCAGTATTCAAAGACGTCTACATTAACTTATCTTGAATCTTGAGACTATTACTGTATATATATATAAGCTAGCTTATTTGAAATGAGCCATGCAACATGGATCTCATTAACATCTGACTTTAAAATGTAGAATCACTCAAGCTCAGACTCACATAATACACATTATTATTATTGATCACTCTCAAATTCATCGGTTATTATAAAGAGTAAACGTTTTTTCGTAATCGTTAAGCTCCAGTTGCATCCCTATGAATGTATGGTAAAATTATATTTATTTCATGAATCATTGTTGTTTTGACAATCAGTCACAATTAGAATTAGATTTTTTTATTGGATCTGGTTGCTATTGGTTTTGATAATTAACCTTTAATTAGTCGCAATTACTTACTTTAATGACTAATTAAGGGGGACAAAAAATTAAATGTCATTTAAATCTAGAATCCATAGCAGACACTCAGAAGGGAACCAAGAGTATTAAGATTACATTAGGAGCTGATTAAATCTCTTACTTAACTTAAATTTTTCATATCATTTATAGACCTAAATGGAGGAATGAAGAGCAAATGATCCTCTATGGCATCAACATTTAGAACAAAACTGAGAAGCAAGTACACAACTGAGCGTTAAAGTGAATCAAGCTTAACAAATCTGATTGGCTTCTTGTTTTTCTTGTTTGCAGTTCATCTGGATTTTTGAAAGGTTAGCTCAAATATAGTGTGTGTCATCACCTTTTTGACAGCAAACGAGATAAAAGGTTTTACTCTTGTTTTTATCTAACCTGTTGTACATACATATAGGGGATGAAATGAGTAGAACACGACTAACCGGTCAAAAGAAATCGTTTATGTTCTAAACGTTATAACTGACAATGAATAAAGTATCAGTCGTTTCAAAAGGTTACAGAGTATAAAGCTGTATTTTACGTGTACTGTCCTGCTTCTGAATAAACTTTTATAGCTGCTTTTGTGACATTTATCTTGTATTTTTAAGCGTTTTAACAGATCACCATGTAGAGGTTAAGATAAATCACTATGTAATGTTATAAACTTTTTTTTGCAACTAAATAGACATTATCGCTGTAGGACCATGTACAAAATGTTGGTTAATGCATGCCATGCATTAATGTATCACGAAGACCATTTTTTTTCTATTCAGCCATTTCTTGAACAGGCATAGGAACATTCTATGGGTTTGGTGCACATGTTCATTAAGATCTCAGAATGGTAGAAAAGCAGATGTTATCCAATTACCCCAGAGCAGAGTAAGAAAAAATAAACCCTTCCAACTGAATCAATAACAGTTTAATGTGAACTAAAAGAGGAAATGAGTTTGAGTAAACAATAGTAATGACAGTGTAACCCAGGATGACTTTAAATCAGAAAAACACAAAGCATGCCTGAGGAGTACACCAAACTCCAGTTACAGCTTACAAATTAGCACTCTGAGCAGATTCCTCGCAGTACTGTTTGCACACCCCTTATATTTGAGCTGCAAATATAAAACCTGCCTTAGCATTTGAATCCTTAAATGGATGACTGAAAGGGATTCTTGTCATTTATACAATTAAAGCAAAAATGCAATGGCGGACAGCTGGTGTTTCGAGAACTTGGAATCAATAGCGACAATAAACATGAGCTTTTCCTGCAAAACAAACTGCATCAATCTGCTTTACTGTGATAAACAACAGAAGTGAGCTGTCTTTTTACGCTAAGCTTCTCATACAAATCATATATGACTGGGAAGCTTTCACAATTATTAATATTTTAGCTTGCATACTTAAAAAGAGTTTGATTAAATAGGTATTAATGAGCCAAAATAAAAATCAATAGCTGAGCAAGGCGGGAATCATCATTTTAAGTAATGACATGAAAATCTGTTATTTTTACACAACTGACTACCAAGACATCAAATAGACTTAAATGAGAATTAGTAATAGATTTACTCACATTCAAACATGTTTAATTTTTCCTGTTATTAACCCTTTGATCTACAAATGTTACCTCTGGGTTCCTGGGTTTTGCTCTGTAAAAATGTTCCTCAGAGCATTCAGGAAACACGTTTCATCTTAATAGCCTCAGTAGTAGAATTACAATTAAAATGAATGGAGTAGCTTTAGTCAGTTTTTATCTTTTTGTCAGGTTCAACTAATTGCTGTTTCCTTTTTCCTGTTTCAAATGTAAAACAGCCCCAAAACGCCTCCGTTTTTCAATCACAAAGCACAACAGAATTGCCTCTTTTCACATTTTCCAGTGGTTTCCTCTTGATACAAACAGCCTTTCTTGCATTAGCTATCAACTGAAAAGCTATTCACCCAATCTGAAAATTTGAAAAGCTCCTTCACCAAGCGACTCACATCTTTTTCAAGTCGAACTCGGTGTAATCAGGCCACTCGATGTAGCAAACCACGCGGCCGGGCAGCTGGTCTGTCGTAGAGTAGTAGTATTGAGGAAAGGCCAGGAGAAGAGCCAGAACCCAGATCACACCAACCACCACCTTGGTCTCTGTGGAGGACATCCGCTGCTGCAGAGGGTGGATGATGGCCATGTACCTATGGAAACAACGACATGTTACTTTTGGCACAAGATGTTAGCTCATACGCATGGATTACATGAACCCTACAAGGTTAGTTTTGTTATAGGAGGATGTTTCTTTGGTGCTTTCACAAGCTGCAGAGCCAATATGAGGACATACTAATATGCATATTTCAATCACCTCCGTGGTCACAGGTGAATAAACTCCAGACAATTCGAACAAATGCTTGTTAAACAAAGGGTCGCTCTTAGGAGCTATGTGAGTTCCTATGCTGTAGTGTGATGGGAGAACATGTTTGAAAGAAGTTGCTACAAGTGTCTGCCTGCCTTTGTTAACATTTCACTCCAGTTCCTTGCCTCCGTGCATTGTGATTAGATTATATGTTTTACCTGCATCCTCTCTGCCTGCCCCTAATCGCCATCATACCTCCAACCTGGGCACTGGATAGGTAGTGTATAATTCAATTGTCTACCTTGTAAGTTGCTTTGGGTTAAAGTGTCTGCTAAATACATAAACATAGCAAACCTGTTCACATGCCTTTTTAAGCAGATGTTGGTAGGTAGAGAGCAGCAGATTATTCAAGCGAGAAGTTGTCCCAGATGTTCCTCTCTTGCTTTGCCAACTCAAAACCAAGGTACGTCTAATATTCCTGACCTGGTTTTTGAATCTGAACTCCTGGCTTTTGCCCCATCCCTAGTGTCTGTCAGCCCGAATCAGTCTGATTAAATTGCCTTCACGTGCCTGTCTTAGCTTCTGTGTCCTGATGCTGTTTTACGCCTGACTCCCAGATCCTTCTGTCTGGTACTATTTCCATGCTTTTCTGTTTCTCGATCCACAAGGAAAAGGGAGACCAGACTTAGAATCCTGCCTTAATGTTAATCCTGTATGCCCTCTTCCTAAAGAGTCCATTGTCATAACCTTTATTTTCAAAATACCTTTTTCTTCAAATATTGTGCCAGCTGAATTCTGTGTTCTTCTGTTTCATCATGTAACAAGTAAAGAAATGTCCTCACTTGTAAATAACACACAGTCATTTACTAGGGTTATTTTAACAAAGGAAAATCAGATGAGACGCTGCCAAGAGGTGGTAGTTGTAAAAACCAGGGTCTTTTAATGCTTACAAGGTCCATAAATCAACTTTCTACCAAGTCAATAGCTGCAGACCTCCAATTTTAGGTGGCCTTCAAATGTTCTTATAAAAAGTCTAGTATATAGTTAATCAAAGGCCGAGCATAGGGATGCCAGCCCTTTGCCCAAATTTCATTTGAATAAAAATGGTTGCAACTTTTCCACCTAACTCCAATAATTTGAGCAATGTAAATCTGAATAATTACAAGAAGATTGCTCATTGATACCTACATCACTTGCTTGTTGAGAGCTTTTAGTTTGGGTTGATTTTGGTGGACCAGTGTGTACAAAACCGATAGTGTTTGCCTGAATGAAGACTACATTTACCATGAGGACCAGCGTATAGTGTCGTAAAATTCTGATGTCCCGGTCGCCTGCAATTGGATTAAGGTACATTTTTGTTTCCAGAGTCTACGTGAAGGATGAATTGCGATGAGATAATGAATCTAATTGTGGTGAAACAATGTCATACGATGATGTTAAAAATAAGAAATGGGGGAAGTGATGTATGTCGTAACACAGTCAGAACGTTTGTAGTTGTTTTTGTTTATTGGGGAAAGGGTAGGAGCCTCTTAAAGATACAGAGGCCAATCTCAAGGCAGCAGATCCAGCTATGATGTAACGTATTTTTGTTGTTATTTTTAATACATGCAGAGTTTTTTATAAGAACTGCCCACCCAGAGAGACCCTCTGTACTATCCAACACCCACAATATTTCATATGACAGATTCATGAAACACACTTTCATGGCCATGTTGTTACATCCAAGGTAATATAAAGGGAAAGGCAAAGCCTTCGATGCATGGTTGTAAAAAAAACTGCACTGCAAAACGCATCATTAATCAGAAATATAATTGTTTTTGATTAATTTTAACTTGATTTCATCAGTGAAACACTGCTGTGAGCTAAATGCGTCTAATTAAAGTCTTGATCCCACGAATAACCAAAACTAATCAGCTTAATGTACGTTCATATTCTAATTACATCAAACACACACGGAGCTCCTTGAAATCAAAAAGTCCCTGTGGTCATCTGAGATGTGGAGATTGAATCCTCACTTTGCTTAACGTCCAATAAGGTAAGAAACTAAGTGGCTTTCTCTGTGTACAGGTGAGTCATGCAAGCAAGTTGGTATTATCCGTCTGGTATTGTTAAAAACTAAAAATCAAACGTCTCCAGAGCACAACTCAGGTCAGATCAATGATGCCTTGCGGTTATGCAAACACTGTTTTTGGATTGACCAAATCATAAATAGTAGATTTCCAGAAGGTAACTTTTAGTCCAGGATTAGAAAGATTTTATTTCCTCAAGTTCAGTAAAATTTACATGTACAAATCCATCCATCCATTTCTGTACACCCTTGTCCCTATTGGGGTCGGGTGGGTCTACTGATTTCTTTATATTGCATTTAAGGATCAATTGCCTGAATTAAATCTGAATCCCTTGAGTTTTGGATTCAGCTTCCGGCTCCTTGTTGTCTCCAGAGTCTAATGTGAGATTAAATGATTTTATCATTAAATTATAGTTGGGAGTTTTAAATTGAAATTATTCCCAGTTGAGGTGGTGCAAATGTTTTATACATTGTGAAGGACAGTTGTAGTATCTATGAAACAGAGACAACTTAGTTGCAGTTATCGGTATTTAGGGATCAGATTATGTAAAGTACAATATAAAATCCATCACAAGGCAACACTGTTTATTTGAAACTGAGTTAAATAAAAGGTATTCCTCCTTTCTAACTCATCAATTTGCAATGCACCAATACATCTACCTGTAAAGCAATCCCACAGCATGATCCCTCCACCACCATGCTGAAACTTTGGTATACTGTCGTAGGCATGGATATCAATTTACAAAGATTTTCAACATATACAGGTAACACGGTGTCACAGAGTTATGATAGTTAAAGCAATATAGTGCAAAGATAATCCTTAATTTCTGTTCTAAACACAATTTATATTGGTCTTAATTTATTTTTAGTTTATGGTCAAATTGATCCTGAATCCAAAATAAATTATTCGTCTAATTTGATAAACAACATACAAAACATACAAAAGCTAAAACATTATACTCAGTTAAAAACACACACAATTATTATTGAACAAGTATCAAAAAATAGAAAATGTCAGAACAGAATTGGTCTGTTACTTTGCAAACAGGAACAAAATCAAAGGAGGTTTTGAAAATGCCGGTTGGCTATAAAACAGCTGCCAACTCAGAGGTGATGTGACGGTAAATTTTGTCATGATTTCATGCCACTGTTTATTTTGTCATATATTGAAAGAATGCTGACGGGAAAGAGACAAAAATCCACCTGCTCCTCTTCCTCTATGATCAGCACAGCAGGGGTCTGAAGACTTCCTTTGATTACACGACTGTGTTTCTGCCATTTTGAACATAAATGACTTTTGAATTAAAGGGATTACGTGAAATAAGCAGCTGTTATGGATTTTTAATATATGTTGGTGATGCAACCATAAAACCTTCAGGAACTTGTCTTTTTGTTTGTTGTTAAGGGAACAAGCTTCTGGGTTGCTTCTTTGTTTGGCTTCAGATATAAAGCTAAGTTATATTTGCCATAACAACAATACCTCTTCAAGGTATTGTTGTTATGAAATAATTATGTGTCCAGGTTTTCCAGATTATTTTCAATTACCAAAACCAACAAAACTCAGAGATCAAGAATTTCTTAAAGTAAATTCTGAATAGATAAGATGCCTTCAGGGCAGATTTATTTGGTTTGTTAAATGTCCTCTCAATAGTGAGATTATTTATGACAGATACGTTTTAATTTCAATTTTGTAACTTAAATCACTTTGAGTTGCTGCACAAACCTAAAGGGAAAATAGTCACAAAACTAAGAAGACACATCGAACTATATCAGGTTTGCTTTCAAATGAATCAGCTATTCGAAATGAGTTCAATAGTTCAACAGTCTTTATTAGAATATGTGATACCTGGATAAAGAGTATTTAGCCATGCTGCACTATAAAATTAAAAGGATTTTACTTTCATTTTAGGTGATTCACCAACACAAAGTAATGGAAATAAAGGAAAAAGAAAACAATACATGCATTTAATATTCTCTTGATTTAGTAATAAACATCAAAGGTTTCCTTCAGAAATCCCCTTTAAAAGTAGTGCACCTGTGTGTAATTGAATATTAGTAGCTGCTCTCTAATGGCAAATAGAAACACAAAAACTTTAAAGGGAGTCCTGATTTCAGAGTGTCATATTCCCTGTAGGGGGGCCCAGGAAACATGGGGGGAAAAGATGGTTTGGTCAGATGAAATCAAAAGTAAACACTTGAAACATGCAAATCATGAAGCACTGGGGTGCCAACGTCATGCTGTTAGGATGCTTTACTTCAGCTGTTTCCCACTTTCAGCATTTCTTCAGGTCAAGAGCTGCGGTTCGATTTTCTCATTAGCTGCAACCACAGACTGATCTTTGCTCCTACATTGTAACTTTACATGAACAGGTCATCTTACAAACTTAAGCATTCAGTTATCCACAGCAGAGAGACACTAAATTTTTATAGATCTGTAATATTGTTTTCACTTTTTTGCTCCTCATCTTAAAAAAAAACCTCCTCTAAACCTTGTACTTCAAATATTTCTCTGTGGGCAATATCTGATTACACTTAGGGGGAGCTCCTCACAAGATGTAAGCAACATTGGCAGTGGTGCCAGATTTTGTGGGTGACATACACCTCCAATTACCTCCAAATACAACCTGAACTGCCATGGCAATGCAACGGTTCGATATAAACACCATGAGGCCTCTAGATTGTTTTCCTCAGATGTTTGTGATTAAGAAGGAAATGGCAGAAGTGACAGCAAGAAAGTGCTTGCCTTGGAGCTTGCCAGCAATTTCTTCTGCTTAAATTGCATTCGATGCTAAGCCAGGATAATTTAATCATGAATTTGCTTTTCCTGTGGTTTACTGTTCTCAAGAGGGGTTTGTCTGTTGTTTGCAGATGGTTAGGTGAAATTACCATCAACAGGTGGATAGAGATCTTCATACAGATATCAACTCTACACTTTTAGTTTTTAACTACTGTGATTATTTACACCCAGGATTTGCTGTACAGCAGGTTCGAGTTTATATTTAGTGCTCGCTAACGCATTAGTATTCATTAGCACCATGGGCGCGTAGTAATGTAAGCTAAAGCGGCTAACAGAAGAAAATGTAAGTATTGTTTCCGGCATGGGAGCTTTTTAAAGTTAAGCCTAATGCAGTAAGATGAGCTTGAGTTTAGAGTTTATAACCATGCTGGAGGACTTTACTGGATTTTCTGCTGTTTGCTGATTCCTGTGGACCAAGAGACTGGTAAAGGAGTTAACATCCTGCTCCATCACCTTTCTTTCCAACATGGCCAAGGGACAGGTGAATTTCCACGAGAGTCCTTTGGATTAAGGTATTGGAATTCCATGCTTTACCATCAAATCCGGCCTGCCACGGGGGTTTTGTTTTATTTAACAATAGTTGATTTAATTATTTGCCGGCTTAGGTGGACATTGTGGGCTTACTCTAGTTTACATAGATTTTTAAGAAACAAAAAGACTGACACATCGTGGCATTGTTGTACATTTATTATTGTAGTTAATATATGTTCCAGATGTTTAAACTTTATTTTTGTAAGTTTGATTTCTGATTGAATAGTATTTTGAATAAGGAATAGAGTTAATTTGTAGTACATTCGAGTTCAGAATTCATATTCAGAGTGGTATTAAGTGAAAAGAGCGTAAAGTGCAAGTGTCATGTTACTCTAAGGTGAGTGAAACTCAACACAGGTTTGAAGCACGAGAGTGTATAATTAAGATACAGGATTTGTCTATTAAAATTATTAGTTGTAAAATAAAAACCTAAAAGTAGGTGTGAAAACATCAAAACATAATATCAAAGTAATCTTTTTTTCAAAGTATATTGATATAACTGTTTTTAGGATCTAGTACCTTTTATCCAGCAGCTTGATAGGAAGATGGACGGAAGGTGAAGGGGAGGACATGTGGTATACAGGCAAGAGAAAGACATAAAAGAAACCCTGCCAATGTGAATGCAGCAATAGTACAATACTTGAGATGCTTGGAAACAACATCATTAAGATTGGCCATGGTAGACATGGAGGACAAGGTTGGAAGCAAAAGCCAAGGCAACAAAGCAAGAAGTAACCCAATTGTCAGAACTGCAGGTAAACAGAGATAAGGACCACCACACAACTACAAACACATACCTGAGGACCTGAAACTTCCAGCCTGGCTGCTCAACTGAAGAGATATAAAAAGGGTGTAGAAGCCAGTTGAGTAAACTAGTTGTTTTCGACTGAACATGAACGTGTACTCTGAGTGGCAGCCACCAAGGCAGGAGACTAGACAATATGGGAAAGGTGTTTAGGAAAAACAAGCAGTTCATTACAGTGATGCACGATGACTAATAGAGCTAACGGCAGACCACCTTAATATCGCAAAGCCAAAAGAATGTTACAATGACAGCCGTGCAACAAAAAGTCTGGACAGCAACAGGCATGGGAACCTAGTGGCACAAATAAACCAACTGCTGAAGAGTATGTATGTATGTAGATCATGACGATGCACTTGTGTGTATAAAATATAAATATATATATAATATATATATATATATATATATATATATATATAT
>JAVLVB010000371.1:385487-404279 GCA_032876305.1 Orestias chungarensis | reverse complement strand
ATATATATATATATATATATATATATATATATATATATATATATATATATATATATATATATATATATATATATATATATATATATATATATATATATATGATAAATGCCAACCGCCTTCAGCTCCTACAGAGCAGGAGAATAAAGAGCGCTATTTGTGTTCATGTTTCTGCTTGTGTGCTTATTACTTATTACATGAGATCCAGTCACATTACATTAGTTTGTCTATGCTCTGCCGCACATTAAGGGAGTTGTGCTGTGATGTGAAGTAGATTCATTATTAAGACAAAGATATGTGTGTCAAGATATATGTATGTGTTCACGAACGTATTGTTGCATTTAATTTTTTCAATCTTACTGTTAATTTGGTTCAGTGGAAAAAGTCCCATTTAAGTGGATGTTAGCAAAACACCAAAGCATGATTCCAACTATTTACTCCCAATCAATACAGAATGCTTCAAAACAAATCAACATTAAAAGAACAACTGAACAGAATCTCTAATAAGAGCTCACACTTGCAAAGAAGCAATAGTCTTGCACGGTGCACTTAACATGCAACCTGGACTGTTGTTTGTAACATTTCTTGTTGCTTGTTAGAAATGTGGTTAAGTCAAGAAAATAGTCAAAATGTTTGAATAAATTCATAAATTGTACAAGCAAGAAGAAGAATATGAAAAAGGCCCTGACTTTTTACTAGAAAAGCAGCAGTGAAATAACTAGTGGTTATGACACATTGTGGCAAAAAGACGATGGCTGCCACCTACAGTAAAACCCTTGGTTGACTGCAAAATATTGCAGTATATTGTCACACAATCAACTTATCTTTTAGTTTCCTCAGTAAGGATTTCTCTACTTGATTAAATAACATTGTGGTTTACAACCAGAAGCCTCCCATTACCATTGCACAACCTTAAATTATAAATCAACTGCAACCACGAATCCAAGGTGAGTTAAGAAGGAGCCATGAATGAAGAGCATACGCAAAGAGGAGATAGAAGTACAAAGTTTAAACAATCTCTTCCAAAAATCCTAGTGTTGAAAGCGTGATTATTGGCAAACCAACTGGCAATTTAATTTTTTAACATGAATGCAGGATCCTTTCCAGATTCCAGTCTCTCTCTTCCAGACTTTCCGAATACATGAACCCTTTGGGAAATAAAATATTTTTTAAATCCAATTTAAACCAACATTATAGAAGTTTCAGTTTTGGTCGATTTTGGCGGCAAGTGTGGACACAAGAGGTAGAGTTATGCCTGAAGGAAGACTACATTTACCATGAGGACCAGCGCAGAGCATTGCAAAATCCTCATCTCCCGGTCGCCTGCAGTTGGATTGAAGTACATTTCGGTTTCCAGTGTCTGTGTGAAGTATGAATGGCGATGAGGTGATTAATCTAATTGTGGTGAAACAACGTCACGTGATGATGTTGAAAATAAGAAACTGGGGGAAATGAAATTTGCTGTAAAGCAGTCAGCACATTTGTAGTTGTTTTGTGTGGCAGGGTTCCTGCCACCCTCCTCAACGTTACTTAGTGACATTTCAAATGTCCCAGGACAGTGTGCACGCCTAAAGCCTTGGCATTGATCAAGGGTACAATAATGATTAAATATGACAAAAATTCAAAACAGTGGCATCGCATCTAACTTAATACACCCTGTCCCAAAGAGCAGTCTGTATCCCACACAGCTGAAATGAAAACATACACATTTAAGCAGGGGCACATATCAAAAGCAAAACATGAACTTCACAGATGCCCCACTAAATCTCCTCACTGTAGCATGTATATAGAATTAATGGATATTAGCCAATAATTATACTGTACTCCAAGCAGTGTGATCAGTGTGATAAGAATTTTACGCACTTTGATGTTGCGAGGACAATTTGCTCGGATTACAGGAACTTTACCAACACCAAGGGATTATTAGATCAAGCTAATGTTTGTACATTGCATAAAATATTTTTAAGATCTATGCATGAATTTTAAACATTAGCAATGTAACAAAACCACATATGGTGCAGCACCAACAGCTTTCATGACCATTAATTAAAGAATCCCCAGGATCAGTTTGTCACATATATATAGCATAAACACAAACATTATACAGCTTTCTACCATGTAATTACATTGTTTTTGTGCATTATATTAATTCAATGTCTTTGTTTAAGATTCGTTGCACATATCTGACATAGTTAGTTTTTTGACTTCCAGTAAAACAATTTTGTATTTTGTTTATGTTGTATTTTTCTCTCATCTTTCTGCAGAAAAAAATTGCTATCTTTACAGTTACGGGGATTCCTGACAGAGCTGAGAGCAGAATTTACTGACTGACGGCAAAAAATTAGCTGAGGCCGATGAAAAAGCTAAGCAGGGTTATTATTAATAATTATAACAAAAGGTCAGTTGTAATTGATGTTTAGTTTTTGTTTTATGATCTGATGCATTGACAGCGTTTCTAAGCAACATTTTTAATAGAGAGTTTAGAATTTTCCCAAGCAGTTAAATTTATGTTTTATGTCCATTGCTAGTAAGGTTTTTCATAAAAATGAAAAAATATTTGCATTAGTCAATCAAAACATCATCTTCTCCACCGAATATCAGCACACTGCATGCTAATGATTCCAGATGTTTCTTGTTATAAGCACTGGCTTAAAGGTATAGGAGATAATCTTTTCAATAGAAACATTTCAATGGAAAATCCCATAGAAAATGACAGCCAATCAAAAACGACCGGTGTTGAAAAATAACTGGCTGTCAATGCGGAAATAAAATTTACACGATGACGTATATCACTAATGTCCCCACCCACCCGACCCGTACAACGGGCGCTCATGTTTGAATTTGCGCATGCGCAGATTCTTGTTTAGGAAGTAAACAAGACGCATCATTCACCATTGAAGAGAGGTTCTCCCCGTACGGCAGCGAAAATGGAAGCTCGCAAGAGAAAAACCGTGTTCGAAGTTGCTGAAAAAAAAAAAACGTGCGCGCTGCCGATATCAGGGGGCTTTACTGGAGATGAGGTGGCGCATGCGCAGTGTTGCGAAAATGAGAATGAGCTGAAGATCCTCTCCTATACCTTTAAGTGATGAGCCAGTTTTTTTTCATGTCAGGTGCTTTAGGAGCTGATAATGATATGTACACTGAATTCATGTTTGAACTTAATTTAATGTCAAACTCAATGTGTATAGACATGTCAAACCACAACTGTTTGACTAAAAAGAAAGGCCTTTGTGTATTTTTAGCATTTAAAAAGCTGTATTCATGCACTTGGTGAAAAAAACCTAATTCTTCCAAGTAAAATTTATTGCACAAAGAAGAAGTGTTTCTGATCTGTTTCTTTTTTTATTTTTTTTATCAAAGAGAACTTGGCAGGAGGTGAATCTATGGACCTGCTCTATTTTTTACAGCCGTCATGCTTTTTTTAGTCATCACATAATCTCATTGTGGTCGAGAGTAAAAGCACTTCTTTTCCTTTTCATCGTCAGGAAATATATCATGGAGAGGGAGAATGTTTCAGAACAGATTAACATCCTTTGATAGTCGTTCTTGGAGCAACAGGGGAGGGAAAAAAAGGGGTGGAGATAAGAAGAAAAACTGTCGACCATAAACCATTCCTTAGAAGCAACACAGTATCTGTTGTAGCAACTCTGTCCGTTTGCGTAGGCTTTTTTAATTACCAGAGTTGGTAAACAGAAGATCTCAATGTTTCATCATTTGTAAAGTTATCTCCCCAGTAGAGTGAAAGGCTGCCTGAAGTTGCTCAGAGGTCAGATATTTATGCAAGTGGGCACAGAGCCGTCAGATTTTAATCCCCATAGTGAATGGATTATTCTATGAGCAGTATTATGAAGCAGTGACATTCACCACACTACAGGTACCTTGGAAATAGACAAAGACTAAATGTGTTAAGTATAGACTTTTTCTAGCCAATCTCGTCTACAGAGGACTTATTTATAAATTGAATGAAAGGTAAAGGTCAAAACATAGAGGCTTTGTCTGCCTCTGTCAAGAGAAATATGATATTATTATTTAAAATAGAATTATTTTCCCTGCCACTATGAATTAATAACATTTGGTCTGTGTCAAATGGAAATTAAGTGTAACTGGTACAATGTGGCTAAAAAGTAATAGCCATCCATTTGAGCCCAGTATCTGGGATTGGAACCCAGGACCTTCTGACTGCATGGCAACAGTGCTACTTACTTTATACACTTATTGTGATTCATACACATTATTATACTTATCTAATCTGAATTGAAATGAATTTAACAGTTAATAAGAAATGGCAGTAGCTTCCTGTCATGTGACCTTTAGTGGATGTTATTTTCTTCTTTTTCAGGCTCCAGCTACTTACTGTCTACCTTAGACCATCAGATACTACGTACATACTTGAGGGAGTTTGAACAATTTAGTTTATATCATGAGATGTTTGCATGGTTATGTTTATGCATTTAGAAAACACTTTTAAGCAATTTACAAAGTAGACACAATGTTAGAGTTCTTATCAATCTGACCATGAGCTATCTAGAGGAAAATCTCTTGTCAGAGTTAGTGGTGACAGTGATGAGATAGAGGGAAGTACAGAAAGAGTAGTAGAGGAGGTATACAGGTGTGGGTAATAGTTAGGATAGGAGATGCTCTTTGAAGAGGTGGGTCTTTAAGAGTTTCTTGAACATAGACAGGGATGATGCTTTTCTTGCAAAGCTTGGTATATCATTCCACCATCTGGGAACAACACAATAGAACAGTCTGGATTGTCTTAAGTGTGTGTAGGCACTGCTGGACGACAATCCATTGATGAATGAAGTGATATGTTGTGATATGAGTCTTTGCAAGAGCATTCAAGTAGATCAAGTCAACATACCTTAAATGTTCCACCAGTGAGTTATAATTCAAACCAGGACTGTGCTCTCCCTGTGATGGCAATGCTTGAGAGTGTAGACAGAAGGATGTCATGATTGACTGTGTCAAATGCAGCTGATAAGTTCAGAAGAATAAGTACTGAGAACCTTTCAGTTTCTCTTGCCTCTTTTAAGACTTCTGGTACAGACAACAGAGCTGTTTCAGTCGAGTGGGCACCTTTAAATCCAGATTGGTTTGTATCAAGGAGATCGTTTTGTGGTTTCTTGAGCAGCGGTGTAACCAGATCTCTCTTGTATGAGTTAGGAAATGTGCCTGATGTCAGTGAAGCATTGATCACATGTGTGACTGTTGCTGTTACTGCAGGAACAATGGACATCAATAGATTTGTTGGAACAGGGTCCAGCGGGCATGTAGTAGCACGGCTATATGTGAAAAGTTTAGACATATGGCTCTGGTTGAGAGGGGTGAATGAAGAGAATGAAGCAGTAGGACTTGTATATGTAATCTGAGAAGTTTCAGGTGTGGTTAAACTGGTACCAGGTGAGTAACGTTTTTGAGTGTCGGTTGTTCTGTGAATCTTATCAGTACATAAATCTTTTTTGCATCAGTGACACTTAAAGACAACACTGACACTAGTGCCTGAAATGTTCTTAGATCAGTTGGATTTTTTTATTTGTGCCATTTCCTTTCTGCAGCCCTGAGGTTGAAGCCCAATGAGTGTATCATTAAGCCATGGATTGGACTGAGAGAATCAGGTAGGTTTAGTTGATCAACGACACAAACTCTCCAAGCAGTAGCTCAATGTGTAGCAAAGGGACTTTGTGGCCTCATTGTCCTCAATTGATGAAAAAGTGCTTGGTTTAGAACAGGGTACGTAGCATGGGAGGAGAAATGAGTAGGTGAAAGATTGCAGGGGTTTTTGCGGAAGGAAACCATGGAGATGGAAGCAGCAGGAGGTTTTTGGGGGATTGGCACTGAGTTAAATGAAATATTGATTAGAATAGTCCAGAGATGTGACAGAAAGGTCTTCTATAGCACATTTTCATGTGAAAGCTATCAAGCACTATGCCGGGTTTTTGAGTAGGAGGACTGCTGACCAGTTGTAGGTCAAAAGAGTTTATTATGTTATAATATCAGACACTTAGAGCAGTCAAGGTAAGATATCAAGATCATCTAGAAAATCACCAAGTTGTCGAGGTGGGCGATATATGACAATCATGTAGATTTTGACAGGTGTAGAAACCAGGGTGGCATTGTATTCGAAAGTGTTGTAATGTCATTACTGAACCGGCACTGTACTCTATTGCACTTCATTCCTTTTGCCTCTTCTCTGTGTGACTCAGTATGTAAGGAGGAGGTTAGAAATCCTGCTGCATAGCTGCACAGAGAAATGTTGAAACATTTTTATTATGTTCAAACCACTGCATGATATATCTAAAGAAAGAAAATAAATGTCTTATTACTGCTATGTTTCACAGTGTTAAACAGCCCCCCCCCCCTTCTGCGATCCCAGAAAATCCCTTAAAATCAAGGAAAAGGAGCACAATAAGCTGGGGTGCGCATAATTCTTAAAAAGCTACATATTCATTGCACAAATAGCTTCTAAGCGCATAATTTTGTAAATTTACCTGATTTTACTGATGCAGGATTTTTTGCAGAAATTTGAAATCATTTCTTACATTTGACCTAATCCCACCCAACACCCACCCGAAAGTGAATGGTGGGTCGCTTAGTGACGTCAGCCCCCGTGGGCCACCATAACAAACACGCTTCAGAGCGGAGACATGTATACGTAGATGCCTCATTGAGTGGGTTGGTCTGCTGCTGCAGAACATCAACTGCTCCGCCATAGATACGAAGTTTTTAGAAATACTTCAGAAGATGCTATATAGTTTTAAACACTTGTGGAGAAATTTACCAGTAGAATTTAAGCTGCCATGACTGTCAATTGGTTACCCAAAATCCTGGTATGAATAGGATTTGATTTACATTTTTATGTATAGGAAGGGAGGCACGTCAAATATTTTAGCCACATAATATATATATCAATGTCAAGAAATAATGGCATGCTTATCAAAATATCCTTAACTGTTTAATAACGAAAGATTTGGAAGATTTACTGGATCCTAATCTTTTGGTAACTCACCTTACACTATAGTTTGCTGATTTTATTGCCATTTCTATAATTCATGACAGCTATTGAGGACCATAGCTTTTGATCCTGATCCATTTTAGATTAAACTGTACACACTTTTAATGGTATATCAATATTCATTATGGCCAGCAAAGATAGACATATTCAATTCTTTATTACATTACTCATGACTTTTTGGTAATAGTTTTATAAAAGAGCAATATAACTAGTCTTACAAAATATATAAATCAGGCAAAAATGCTTAATAAACTGAGTGTGCTTCAACTTTTACTTTTAACTAAAGAAGAAAATGGTGATGATGGTTTTCATAGGTCTGCCCAAAAAGTCAATCAGTTGGCTGCTACGGATTTTGACTGCTCCTGCTGGCCATTCTTTAACTAAAACTAAAAAAATGGAGCACATCATCCATGTTCTTGTGTCCTTACATTAGTTCCCTAAAGCAAAGAGAACAAATTTTAAAATACTTTGGCTCATTTATTAATCAGTAAATCCGTTACAACCGAAGTACATTTAAGGTCCGTTGTCATCATATTAACCCAGCCGACCCCTCACATCTTCTAGATTAAGTCTAATCTGCACTCCCAGAATCAGAACCAATTATGGAGAAGCAGAATTTAGTCTCTATGTTCCACTAACCAATAAAAAACTTTCAGAAAACAGCAGAAATGCTGAAAACCTGAATTCTTTCCCCCCTGCTCCAAACACTCCCAGCCGGATGCCACACCAGCAAGGCAACGGCCAAACACAACACCAATCCAGACACTGCACTTAAACGACCCACAAAACTGAGGCCAACAAGCCAGAAAACCGCGTCAAACCGATCCAGTCCAGCCCCAGGACAGGATCCAATCAACCGCAAAGCTGCCCACGGCAGGCAGCTTATAACTCAGGGCTAACGGCCCCCAGAAACCGGCCAACATCTCTGCAATGACCGCCCAGTTATAACCATCACTAAAGGATGTGGGCAGATGTGCTGCCCTGTAAATACGTTGATAAAATTGATCCATTCCATAAATGTTAATTCATTCATTGATTGACTAACCGTTTAAACGTTTGTTCATATGAACTTAATTTCATGGCTATTCCTACAAACATTAGAGGTCAAATAGCCACGAAGAACTATGCTAATATTTAAATGCAATGTTAACCAAATATTAGGGGGGTTCATGTTTTTAGAATGCATATGTATAATCACTCTATGTAGACTGAATGACATTTTTCATAAAATTCAAAAAAGTGTGCACCTAATTTTTGTTTATAATGGAAATAGGGATGTTTCTTTTTTATAAATAATTTGTCCCCTCTGGAGAAAAAAAATGCTCCAAAACATCATGACATGATGTCTTTTTAAAAGAAAATCTGCTGTATAAATAACGTCAAATAAAATTGACACATAAATTCAGTGATACATATATGTCCTTTATGTCTGATCTAAACTTGACATTCGGGTCTGCAAGTTGTGCAGAAATGCTGCTGACTACTCAATAAAGTCGGTACACCTTATATTCCTAAAGGACAGAGTGGAAATATGAGAAACTGATTTCCTCGCCCTCACAGTAGCAGTGCAGGAGACTGTCAGCACTTTCAGACTGCTGTGTTAAAAAGTTCATTCTTGGTTGTGCGGAGTAGCATTCATTTCAAAATTACCTTCAGCTACTGCAAACTTTCAAGTAAATATTATATGACAGTGTAATTTACCTCTATCTAACTGAACATAAATGTCTAACCCTTCAAATTTAGTATTTGAAGGCTCTTGACAATGGCTCCTTATAGGTCCCAACTCCCAACACATTCAGATGATTAGTGTTTAGACGTTCGACTTCGGTGGAGTATGAACTTATTTGTTAGATTTTTTTCTTTAAACTATGTGCAAAATAAACTCATCAGCTTTTTAGACTCAATATCAAGAGCAGCAATCAGTGCCGACTGTCCACAGGACTGCAATTATTCACAGAAGAACGGCTTCCCTAAATGAAACCACATCCTCCCCGCTGCACTGAGCACATTGATAGATCAGAACTATTAAACAAAATTCATCAGTTCACTGCCTGCATTTTTTTACTCCTGCTCACTGGAGCTTATAGATATAGAGCCACATATTTAGGCAAAGCAAGTTTCAATTAACTAAACAGGTCTCTTCCACACACAGCCTAAACTGTGCATACCTGGCCAAAAACATACACTTCCTATGAGCATTCTGGAGAGAAAAACTTAGGTGTAAACAAGTTACTTGTTAAATGCAGTGATGAAACTGAAAAAAGGATCGTTCTAAGAATGACCCCACCCATCACACACACACACCAAGCACACTCACACATCTGTTCTCTAATCCTCCAGCTTCTGTGCCAAGGTTTCTTTTAGCATCTGTATGAAGCAGCAACTCTTTGCACTATGGTGTTGGCAGCAGGAGGAAGCGCACATGTTGTTCCACGCTGCACTTTTAGAGCACATCAGAGATAAATTTATACACTCTGAATTTAGACACTCCATAAAATGAGATGACATAAATCTCCCTCACACCACCTTGTACCACTCAAATAGTAACTTTTTTTTACTCTGTCAGTGCTCCTTTCAAAAGTGTGTGTACAATTTGAACAAATAATTTTTTTTGAACAAAGAAAAAAAAGAGCATATTTTTCCATTTTTGTTTGCAAGTAAAATCTATCCCTGCACCATGATAATTCTTGCACCATGTTTCAAATGTGTTTTGCAACATAAAGAGTTCCTGTGTAACAAAACGTTTCATTCTAGTGTCATCGTAAAGACCTTCAACTGCATATTTGTTGTATTTCCCTTGTTTTCTCTGACAAAATGTCCTTCATGAACTTTACTTTGATTTAAACACCTCTATAAATCTTCTTTTTGCGGTGTTCCTTTTTCCTTTACGACACAGTTTTATTAAGTCTCTAACAAATCTTTTAAGGTCTTCACAAAACAGATGAATACACACAGTTTACTAATTAGGGAACTTTTGAAGTAACGTGACATGGTGCCTGAAAGTAAAGGGGACCTAATGCAAATGCATATCAGACGTGTTCTACATGTAAAAAAAATTTAAATGCTTTATCATTGTTCTCTACTTGGCAATTATGGTTTATCAGTCACATAATGGTACAACTCCACTAAAATAAGTTATTCATTTATATAAAAAAAGAAACAGGAAAGAAGCAAAGGGTTATGAGTTATGCAAGGCGCTCTGACTCTGTAAAACCTACTAGCTTGAAAACTTTATCAGCTTTGTTTTAAAAAGAAGTGCTGTGTTTTACTCATAGAAATAAAGATACAATTATACTTTAGTTCCTTCAACTAAAAATAAAACAAAACCTTTTGCACCTACAACTCGAATTTATTTTACAAAAGCTTCCTGGGCCGAGTACAACGTGTTTCAGGTTTATTTTCATTCTCCTATTAATGTTGGGCCAGCTAGCTGCATGGAAGCATGCGCGGCTATTTTGATGTCTCTACCGGCTTCAAGTCCAGACTGAGACTTTGAGCCACTGCCATCCTTCCAGAAATAGATTCCCCCAGCTCGATAATGTTTGCAAAAGTGATGGCACTGACATGAAGATCGGTCACTGATTTTCTCCACAGATGCTGTAATAAACCATTCAAGTGTTTGTTTCACAAGTTTGCAAATTTAGCTTTTCACATACAGACGAAAAGTTATTCTGGCAGTTTCTGGTATGTTCTCAGTGGGTGGTCATGTGCTTTTTAGAGAGGAATGCCTTCTGCTAGACCCATTTGATTAGAGTGGTTCTGTGACCAAGGGTAATATTTCTACTATCTACCATCAAACTACAAAATACATATACAATGCCTTGCATTTTTGTCACATTTCATGCTATAACCAGAAAGGTGTTTTATCAGACTCCTAACAGACAAACAAGAATAAAACAGTGCACAATTATCAAGGGGAAGAAAACAAAAATGATTCCTTTAAAAATAGATTTACAGAACATGGTGTGATTTACTGTACATTTCTATTCACTGCCCTAAAACCCCTAAAAATCTTTTTTTATTTTATACAAATCAACGACTGACTTCAGATGTCAGGTAATTAGTAAATGTAGTTCATCTGCTTGTCAGTTAATCTTCATAAATATGCAGTTGCTTTGTGGAGTTCTGCCAGAGAGCAACCGTCACGGTTCCCTGAATCATGGTGAGTCGTCTACAGCCTAAAGCAGCAAAGCATCCCCAGACCTTCACTCAGTAGGATGTTCTTTGTTTCAGGTGATTAGTTTTTTTACCAGATGTAAAAAAAGAAAAGAAAAAGAAAACCTACAACAAATGAAAAAATTAAAATTTATGTCATTATTTAGCAAATTTCTTCCCTCTCTTACAGTCTGGGAGATCATCAAGAGTCTTTTCTGATTAATGTAAGATTTTTATTTTATTTTTTTACTAGCAGTGCATTTTTTGATAGAACTCTCCTATAGCTGCTGTTTTTGCTGAGTCTCTTTGTTACTGCTCAAACATGACCTCTGACCTAATCTGAGGCAAGCGAGAGCCGCAGAGCTTCAGACGTTGTTCAGGACCAACCGCTTTATGTATTCTTCCAGTCGGGATAACAACTCTGACTGTGGTCTACTTAAGTGAAACTATTTTCAGGTTGATGTTTCTCAATGATTTTGTTGAACCCCTTTCCATTTTTTTCATGGACCATAATGTCTTGCTTTTTTGATTTCTGTCATCCTATTTTATTCCTGTCATGATGTTGTCAGATGGGGTAGATAGAAAGATGTGGTTGACTGCAGCATAAACCTAGTTAAGGAATGGGGAGGGTGGGGGGGTAATTACTCTTCACACAAAGCCAGGTTGAGCTGGGAAGCATTTCCCCCCAAAATAAATAAAATATTCCTTAAAAAAATTGTTTTTCTTTTTATGTAAAAATGTGTTTAACAGACATTTTAGATTCTACTAACACAAGACAGATTTTCTGTCACCTTAACTATTCTGCATATTCTTGTGTGGCCACACCGAGCCTTGTGGTTATACCATGAGAAAATGTGGAACAGTCACTATTGAGATGCTTAAAGGATTTTTGGCTTACAATCATTTATTTGTTTGCTTATCTGTTTTTTTTTTTTGTCCCTTCCATTGTACAGCTATGAAAAAACAACAATTACCAAAACAATTAAAGGAAAATCTTAATTTCCTTCAGTATTCCATCTTGATAAAATCTCGTCATCGTCTATTCTCCTTTAATTCCTGCTATGCTCTGTGGCAGCCTGATGTTTTTTGAACCGTAGATTTCTGCACCCCCACACCAACCCCCTCCCTCGCCACAACCGCCACCCATCATGAGCCTCAATGCATCTCAGGTGTTTTATTTCGTTAAAGGCGGCACATTGGTGACAGCGCTCAGCTCTGCTGCTGAGCTGCGAATTGTGCTGAGCAGAAACACCGCCGGCACCACCGCAGCAGCGAAGCAGATGACAAAACTACGTCTCACCAGGTAGCTGGGATGAGTTCCCTCAGATTTGCTCTCTCTTTGGCAGCAAAATGTCACTGGTAGGAAGGGATTGGAAAGCTTAAACTCACAAGATTAAAAAAAGCAACAAAACAAACAAAGCTGTGAAATATGAAGTCGTATCTCAAGAGCAGTGGGAGCAGACTATAGCAAATGATTGGCTCCCAGGAGGTCAAGATGTTTCATGTCTATGTTTTGATCTAAATGACCTTTTATTACTTCTTAGCTGCACAGTTGTGATGGGATCAGGCTCAGATTATTGCCTGAGAAGCATGATAGCAAGGAGAGAGGCTGACAGGGATCAGAAATGATCGTGGTTACTGGAGGATTGCCATGCTCAAACGAAAACAACTGCATAAACGCTGGAAAGTGGCTATTCCATGCAAAACAGGTAATTGCAATAAACAGGAGACCGCAGTTGTGGACGGACAGAACTGAGGGTAAAGGGTGGAGAGCGCTGAAAAAGCCAAGATCGGTACAAAACTGGCGTAGAGAACAAAACTGAAGGTGACAAAAAAAAAAAAACTTAGCAACAGGTGTACCAAGGAAAACTGGAATCAAATGGAACATACGCACAAAGACAGGATCCGACCAAAATAAAGCAAAAACTAAGCTCTCCCAAAAAAAAGACTTTAACTCCACACAATATATAAAGACTTAAGTTAAAAAACAAAACCATGAAACCAAAGTCAAAATGTTGACAGTACAAAATTGCTTCCTGGTAAATCGGCACCCAAAGCAGCAGAAAAGGTTTATAAAGCAACGCTGGTATAAGTAAAGGTAATTTTGAGTTATTTGAAGCCGACATTAAAGCATTAAATTTACTTATTTGCACAAAAAGAATAAAAATATCGAGAGAAGAGAAAACAATTGTTGCTCTCACACAATGGACTGCCTTTACAGAGATACATGTAGTTTGGAAACCCATTAAAATAAGTCACAGAAACTCATTTCAAATGAGCAGCGTAGGCATCAGTTTTTATCTAGAGTCAGAAACCGTTTCCCATTGATAAGTTGGACTGTCACACAGCAGTGCTTACTGACAGAAACAGAAGATAGATGTGGTTTTTTCCAATCCTTAAGTGTCTTAAGATGGAATTCAACAGAAACCTGCAGCGTCAACAACTTAGTTTTCTATGAATCTTCTTGTGTTGATTCTTTTGTTGTAAAAATTCATCTAGAGTTGACTGAATATATGCTCCGTTTTGTTGGTCATGTTTTTTATTTCTTCAAAATTATGTCTAAAACAAAGACTATATGATAAGATGCACAAGAACAATATTTAATTTCGGTCAACTATTACTCTAATTTAATGTGTGTGGAGAACAATGAGATTGTTGTGTGTACGTTGACTGTATGAATAATGAATGTATCAAAAATAGGAGCTGTCCTGATAGTTACGGTTCAGTGATGGAGCAAAAAGTTTGATTTGTGTTACAAGGCTAAAAACAGTTTAACTTGAATGCTGGAAAAGATAGATTAAAAATTGGATTGAAAAAAAGGAAAACATGTTTTTTTTTTTATTCTTCCATTTGATCACTAAAGTAAAATAACCAAATACTGTGTCAACTTCTAAATAAGCGTAAAAGAGTAGTCGTTAAAAGCGCATTTATTTCATAAATTAAAAATCAATAATCTGGTTTGTTTCAAAAATGTTTACATGTATCAGTTTGTAGCAGAAATCTCATTCAGTTTAGGCCATATTATTATTATTAGTAAAGCTTATTAATGCCTTACTATTAGCTAGAATGAACAAAATAGAACAAAACACATGGCATTTTGGTCATGTTCAGATGAAAATTTGAATTTAATTCAATGATAGAAGGTATTTTACATGAATGAAACAATATTTGAATTTCCCAGATTAGAAAATAAAAAAAACCTTCATAGAGAACTTCAGTTTTGTGTAAAACTAAGCACTTCATGAATTCATTTGTGTAACCACTGTGTAGCTCTTTGGTAGTTTGGGGTGTTTATATTGTTCTATGCATGCAATGTTTGTGTGAACCTGCATTTGTAGATGGATTATGTGATACGGTAATTGATATGTAGCCTTTATAAGTGGTAATAGAAACACGTTGTGAATCGAATGATGTCGTTTTTCAACAGTTGGATATAAATGAAATGGCAGCACTAACACATATGGAAAAGATATTTTAAAAAGAAGGGAATTACAACAAACACCTAACATCTAAATTAAATAATTGTGGTCCATTTTCCTCATGTGTTATTTTGATTTATTTCTATTAGATTGGTTTTTGCTTGTTTTTTTTAAATCAAGCATTTAATCGAAAACGTGCTTCTAACTTAAAATCCTGAAAACATTCCTGCTCGACTATTCTGGGTTTGGTTTTGGGAGCCTTGACCCGCAGCCTGAGGCGACCAGGCGTGCAACGACAGCTCTGCGCCGCGCGTACCTGTCCAGGGCGATGGCCGTCATGGAGTAGATGCTGGCGAACACAGCCGCGATGGGGAAGAAGTTGTGGAAGCGGCAGTAGATCAGGCCGAAGTACCACTCGTTGTGCACGGCGTAGGCGAAGTTTACCACGGTGTTAAAGGCCGACATGGAGGCTTCCGCGAACGCCAGGTTGAGCAGGAAATAATTGGTGACGGTCCTCATGCGCTTGTGCGCCACGATGATCCAGATCACGGTCACGTTGCCCACCACCGACACCACCACTATACAGCTGTAGGCGATCGCCCACAGAACGATTCTCCAGACTGGTTGCACGAACTGGTTCCAGTAAGCGGTGTCGTTGCCGGTCCCGTTGGAGGCGACAGGCGACTGGGTGGCGTTAAATAAAGGATCCATGCTGCTGGTTCGAACCAGGTGTGAGCGCAGCGGAGACTCAGTTAGAAACGTGCACGTTTCCAATGAACCATCAGATTACAGTTGGAAAATGTCCAACTATTGCGGATTGGTTTTAGGTGCGTTTCTCCACACTGCGCCGTGCGTAAAAACGGATACGCGCCTTTTACGCGCCAGACCAGCAGCAGAGACAGCCCGCTGACTGTGCTGCAGCTCTGCTGCGTCCTCCTGCTCCTCTGCTCCAATTCAGACGCGGCGCAGCCACTTATGGAGCTGATGGCGTGGCTCCAGTGGGCTTGCTGAGCGGCTAAGGTTCGGATTATGGATGAGCTCAGGTAAATTATGCATTTCAACCCCCCAGAGGGATTATCGTGCCTAAATACCTTTTATCTGATTTAATGTGCTTATTATTCCCCCGCTGGTGATAACAAACAAACCAGCCGCAGATAAACGGATTCCGTGAGCACATTAATTAATAATAACCATAATAATTATAACAATAAGATGTTGCAAGCCGTGAATTTGCAGTTAGAATATAACTGCATTTAAACTCTTTCTCCTTAGACTGATACGAGAGAGAAAGAAGCGCATCAGACACCCCAGTCCTCCCAGTCACTGCCCCCTCTTGTGGTCTCACAGCCCGTAACGGGTTTGAAAATCAACGAGACTGCGGAGAAAATACTGTCTATCAGAACAGATATACATTTCATATTACATGACTCATTCTCCTAATGCATATGCATATAATATTCACCAATTGAACCTAAGTATGTGTCATTAAGAACATAAACTTGTATGTATTTATATGACTTTCTTTAGAGGATGTCATAAAAAGAAAAACTGGTAGAAAAAAGGATGCATAGATGTTTGTTGTTGTGGGATGTGGATTTATACTGTTGTGTCTTCGGTGTAGAACTAGCTCGACTTTAATTACAATTTCAACTGGAAACTGGAACTACAAGGGATTTGTGCATGTGCGAACACACACTTATAGCAAATTATAAATAAAAGGCCACCCATTAGACCTACTGTAACTTCTGAGGTTGTAATTTAGAGCAACTTTACTGCTGTTAATGCAATAGTGCTAAGATAATAGAGATTTTACACAATAATAAGTGTCTAAATTAGAGCTTTACAGTCAAATCATGTAAAAAAAAAAAAAATCAACTGCTTCAGTGGCACATTATCATACCGGGGAGTACTATTGAACCCCAACCTACAGTAAATCCAAGGTTGGAATACACAAATGGTCATGCTTGATACATAACAGCAAATGAGCAACAGACAGAAATATTTAACAACATAATCCCTAAATAGAATAACGCTATAACCTGAATAAAGCTATTATTACAGTTGAGAGCCATTTATGTCTATGCTAGCGTCTGCTAGTGTTCATGTGTTGTTGCTCTACTGTAGAAATGGTTTCGTAACTTCTCCCAAATGCTCTACTTCTCCTGAGGTACCAGCAGGACTGGTGTCATCACCATCAACACATTTGAATAGCAAACATATGTTTACAGTTTTTCCATATACTGTATTTCATACAGTAAGATAATAAAGCCTGTCTCACTGATTTGGCCTTGTACTCATATATATGATAATGATAAGATTATATCCCATTAGCTGGACAAATACATAATTTAAAAAGTAAATAATAATAATAAAGTGGCTTGTAAATCAGTCATTCTAACTTCCCAGTCCTTATCTTAATTTAAAGGTTAAACCTGTTTAGACTCCATATTTATACTGTAGACTGGATTTGTGCAGCCTCAACTTCCTTTAGGAGTCTCTGTTTAAACTTTAAGCACCAAATGTTTGTACAAATACTATATATTATTAAACTTAAGGGTTCTCCCTATGGCCAGTCCGGGGCTGGAACCGGGTATGTATACAGGAAGGATGAGTACTCGAACAAAGGGGAGAACCGTTGCAGCTGTGTGTGAGAGAGAAGTTACAAGCTGAGGGAGGAGAGAAGGTGACAAGCAGGGGGAGGACTGAAGACAACTGACGAGTCAAGACAGAATGAAAACATAACTACTAACCTCTCCTACAGAGAGAAGCAGTAAACAAACTAAAACTAACTGAACTCACGTAACAAAAATAATCACAAGGACATCAGACTAATAAATAAATAACTAAGAAAAATAATTAACACACAGGAAACTAAAAATACAGATCATGACAACAATGTTCTGTAACAAACATCTGAGGCCTTTACAGAACAGTATGATTAATACTGAGAATACCCTCAGTTTATTGTCCAACCCACTTACCCTTGGGGGGTCATGGAGGTCTGCTGGTGCCGATCTCCAGCGCAAATTGGGCAAGAGGCAGGGGTAAGGTTGCCAGTTACTGAGATTACATTGAACAAAAATGGACATTGTGTATAAATGAAGGTGATAAATGAAGATAAATGGGTTCACCCGAAAATCCAGTGAAACTATTTTTGTCAGATTGCGATCAATGACTCGAGCAGAGGTGGAATTGTGAGAATGGCTAATTTATTGTGGGGAAGAATAATGAACAGAACATAAACCGGAACAGGGCAAGCGGAAACGGAACAGGAATAACGCAAAACTGGAATGTGAAGCGAGATGCGGGGACTAAAAACATGAATAAACAAAACAATCAAAATAAACAAACCAGCATAAGAACACGGGAAGGGGAAATAAACTAACAGACGAAATAATAATAAAAAAATAATAATAACCAACACAAGGAAAACAGGAGGTGACGAAGGAGCTAAACTATGGGGAATAACTAATAAACTAAGAACAAAAGAACAAGGAACCATAAAGGAAATAAACTGAGACAGGGAACCGAGGAGAGAAAGATGGGGGAGGAAACACGGGAAACCAGAGGCTACAAGAAAACAAAAAACAAAAGTAAATACAAGGACGGGACCTGAGGAGAAAGATGATGGAGGAAAAACCAGCACAGAAAGGAAAAACCACAGAGAACCAGCGAGTAAGAGGGGAAGGCTTACTAGGAGACGGGTAGGAGATGGAGCTGAGAGACGGGAGAACAGACGATCCGGCAGTGAGTGAATGAGTTAACCAGGCTTAAATACTGAGGAGCAGGAGGTGGAGTGGTGGAGATGATGATTGGATGATTACAAACAGATGTGAGTGATAATGATGAGGGAAAACACAGAGAGAGAAGAGGGAACACAGAAAAGAACAAAACCCAAGACTAAACCAAACTAGAAAATAAGAGAAGAAGAAGAAGAACTCGGACCGGGCAGAAGCGGCGCAGAGGAGACCTCTGATAAGGTCGGAGCTTCTGACTACTGGCGAAACGAGGAGACGGAAGCAGACAGTTTGGCGGCAAAAACAAAACAAAAAATATATCGGAGTCGGAAAAGGCGGATTGAGCATAAACTGGTATGTGAATGGTTCGGATGGAAATGGAGGTAGGAAATGAGGAAGACATGGATTTTGGAGGGTGGACGCCAGTGGGGAGAGGAAGAGGGAGAGGAGGTGAAAGAAATAAAATCGA
>JAVLVB010000371.1:356635-377209 GCA_032876305.1 Orestias chungarensis | reverse complement strand
CAGAGGTTCCCGGTCTCCCTCGTCAAAGTGCTCCTGGTTGTCCCGTGTACTTCCGCCACTCATTGCTGTCCCTCACTGCCGTTCACTGCCGCTGCAGGATCACCGCCGGATTCCCCTTCTCCCTTCACCTCCCTAAATAAATCATTGTTTACCGTTCTTCTGAGAGTCTCTGTTTATGTGGGTCAGAAATCTAAAACCCTACATGACAGAACACTCAGGCCAAATAGACCCACAGGAGGCCCTCAGAAGAATTATTTCCGATCAGACCACCATGCTTCACTCCCACGAATCAGTCCTCCGATCCCTATCGGAACAACAGGCCAACACCAACCAAACCTTGAACCAAATCACCTCCCTTCTCCAAAATCTAAATCCCAAAGCCTCTGAGAGTAGCCCTCCACCCTATGAGGGCGCCACCGTTCCTATTCCCCCGTCACCGCCGCTAACACACCAGGAGTTTCCGGTTCCGGGCCACCGTGGGGTTTTACTTCCGGTTCCTGAGAGGTACTCCGGAATTGCTGGCGGCTGCGAGGGGTTTATGATGCAGTGTTCTCTGCTTTTTGCCCACTCGCCTCATTCATTTCCCAATGATGACGCAAGAATAGCGTTTGTTATCGGTCAGTTGTCCGGAACAGCGCTTAGCTGGGCTGAATCGCGCTTCCACCGGTATCCTGAATTTCGTATGTCCTTTCACGAGTTCAGAGAGGAATTTTTTAGAGTGTTCGGACACGAGACCGATCCCTCAACAGTTTCTCGTAGAATGCACAGATTAACACAGGGTTCCAGGCAATTTTAACACTGGAAGCGGCTTTGATCTAAAATTTTCTATTTTAGCATTGCTCAAGTTTATTACATAATTTAATAGGTGATACTTGTTTTGTGTTGAACTGTCCTGTAATTAGCTCCACTCATCTTCCAATCAATACTGACCTGCTAATCTGTTCCTGTTTAAGACAAATTGCCCGAAAGAACAGATTTCCTACTATATTTCAAGATGAGAATGCCTCCCATTGCATTTGGATGGTGGTCAATAAGTTCTCTCTTGCTGTCATTTGACCTAAGAAGGTCTTATAGATGTTTACAATCATATTTGTAAAAAAAATAATATCAAGATATCAAAAATACATTTCTTTTTGCCTTTTATACATAGACGTTTGAGTTTATGTTCACAACTACCATCGTCTTTTCATCAAATGGCTTTACTTGAGCTTTGGATCTCCACGGCTCTTTGTAACTTAGCTGCTCCTGCTATATCTACTCTGACATTTAAACATTAGTATATTTACCAATGTGTCTGATGGAGTTATAGGTAATATTATTCATTAAGGCCTCACCAAAACCGCTGGATTCATACTGAGGGACAATCATACACAGGCCAATGCTGTTCTGTATTTAGAGGCATTACAACTGTAGTTAAATAGAAATCCATTTTCTTATTTATAAACGAAAGAAAAGAAAAAATGTCAGATGTAATTGTCCTTTCAAAAAATCTATTTTTTATTATTTTATGTCACACAAAATCACACTAAAATACATAGAATGTTTTAACATAAAAAAGTGTGAAAAGGTCCCAAAGATATAAATACGTTTGCGATGGTCTGTAAAAGTAGATGTAAAAACTGCAGAATGGACATGGACTTCCATCAACTCTGGATGAGACTTCAAATACTTAGAGATAAAACAGCTTCCTGTTGCACTGTAAACCTTACAGCATTCCTGTAAGGGCATCAGTTAAGTCAGTATATGGACACCTCAGTTATAAATCTACCATCCTTTTATAAACCAACTTAAACATAACTGACATAAATCACTTGGTTGACGTCTATCGTGGACTTAGATTATGAAGGTTCCTGTTCCTGTGCATAAATGCTTTCATTGCCAAGATAACCAGACAACCTGACGCTGCAGCAGAGGGCCGCCTACTCCCAAAACGACACCTGGTTCAGCCCTCAGAAAACTCCATTAATCGATATGACCATTTTATGACCTCAATCATAGTGTGAACATTTGCATATTGTGGACATGCATTATTGCATAATAATCTCCATAAATGCATGAACAGGAGAGTGTAAAATTTGTAAGCAAAATGGTTTAATTTCACACCCCTAAAATACCCCTGGAAGATTATTGCTGTTGACTTTTGACTTTTAGTTATTATGGGTCAGGTTGTGAAATATAACTTTTCTCATTGCAGGTATTTATGGATTTTTCTCAAGATTACTATTTGCACTTTCGAGTTGTGAAATTTCAAGTTAGCTTAGTTTTCCCTAAACTGAGCTAATTGTGTGCTGAAAAACTAATCCAGGGGAAAATGGTTTTCTGTTGCAGGATCAGAAAATCAGGTAAAAGTTGATGGATCTGAAACAAAAGTCGCTAAACGCCAGACGCTACACATTTAATACAATCACATATGATCCCAATAAAATGCATAAACATTTCTAGTTTTAATGTGAAAAAATGTAAAAACACCAAGTTGGATGAATACTGCTGCCAGACAATGCATGTAAGTTAAAAGAATATGCTTTTATTAAGCTACATCACTGATATTTGTTCCAAATACAGTTGTTCAAGGAAAATAAGAATAATTTAAAAAAAAAGCATGTCTTTCACAGTTTGTGGTCTCCACAGAAAGCTGGAGCTCTGTGCGTGTGTGAGCATGGCCCAAGCTGGAGAATCAGCCGGCTGCCAGGGGAGCGTCTGGATTCAGATGACTTCACTCCTCAAATGGGTTAAACTTCTGAACTGCATCTTCATTCCGACCATAGAGACTTCTTCCCTGACAGTCCAATAAGTCGGAAGCAAATGCAAAAACGAAAGCGTTCCAGAACTTTAAGCATTATTACTGACATTTAAAACTGTTTGCCAGATCAGTAGCTTGGCCTAAATTTCCCCCTTAGAGTCAACAGAACCCTCCACTTAATTTTTTTAATGACTGAAGAACTCTTTTGATGAAAAGCACATTGATGACCATTTAACTTGAGCTACACTGAGCAGCTAAATTAGTCAAAGAAAACAAATCATTGGTTATGACGAACAGAAACTAATTGATACAGATGCGTTGCATATATGGCCAATGTTCAGCCAAAGTCCACACTGACATAAACTGTATCTAGAGTAAAAACGACTGAGCAAGCAAACCCTCCTGCACAGGTGGTAATCTTTAAAGGTGTCAAACAATCAATTGCGTAATCTATCAGCAGCTTTGCAACAGTTCAATCCTATTTGTCAACACATTAGTATGGCCATCAGGACACCAGCAGATGAGTCATAGAAACCAGTGATGCAATTTTAAGCAAAAGATGTTTGCTCTTCTTTACCCATTTGTTTGCATAAATTTGTATGAACAGGATATATTGAGAGGGTATTGTTTAAGATTTTTGACAAAAGGATGTGTTTTAAGATTTAAAAGTACTTTATTAGTTGCCCCAGTAGTTTAAATGCACATTAAACTGTGCTGAAAGCTGAAGGAAGAGCTGCCCTGAAAACAAACAGGTTTTATGCAAACAATTTTCTCAACTTTGAAACAGTTGAAATATTATAACCAGGCAGATATTTGCACAAAAGTTAATTAATGACAAACTCTATTAATTTATGAGGCTGTGCCCTACTAGTAATCTTCCTGTGGAAAACATGAACTGAGACACATTTTTGGTTGGAGTGATCGGCTAATAAAAATGTTTAATAATAGGACAATGTGCTTGCTCTCACCATGCTTTACAGTGACAGCTGTCAGATAGGAATATCATTATCCAACTTCAATTTCCTATTCAATTGTTATTCCACTTCTAAATAACATGCATAAGTTAGTATTTGAATGAGACTCTATTTTGTATCATTATTATATCATTTAGAACTGGGTTTTAAAAGTGCTGTGTGATTTCTATTGTCATTTGCAGTGACAGTGGAACAATCCAGTGTTTAAATCATGCACAAACGTCGCGTTCACTCCGCCCGTGAAACTGATGAATTGATGTGACTGCTCCTTTAAGAACGGAGTCAAAACAAAGCGTGGGACGGCTAGCCGCGCGGAAGTGCTTTCATCTCGGCGGTTGTACCACAGCACTTGTGGAGAAACGCGAGCTGCTCCGTGTGTATTCTCCTGTTGCCTCTGTTAGACCTTCCTGGTGTTCCTAGGGGAGTGTAGGGACTAGATTTCATCGAGACCGACCTTTATTTTGTCTAGCATTAAACGGTCCAGACGGAGGCTAGCTCGGTAGCTAGCTTCATCACAGCAAGCAGCCATGCCGCCCTACTCAGAAGTGAGGAAGAGCAACCACTTCTACTACATCATCAAGTTCACGCTAAACGTCTACTCGATGGTTTTCTCGGTGAGTGCGCGGCGTGTTTTGACGTGTTCATCACATCCGCCGTGGGTAGCAGTCGAACCAGAAATCGACCTATCGAGGCATCGCTCCAGTCTCTGTTTGCGGAACCCTCGTTTTTACATGAACCGCCAGCTGCAGGCCCACGGATGTTTTAAACAGTATAAACCCGCATATATTCCGTATGGGAGCGAGCCTCTCAACCATTCGGCATACCCTATACAGCCCCTGCTGTGACCTGTCTGGTAGTGATCGTGATTTTGATCAGTGGACGTTTCAAAACGTCCCGTTCACATACATCCAGTTGGGTTTTTCCTATAGTTAAATAATCTGCTCGACCCTTCGATGAACGCCAAACACAAACCGGTTTCTAACAGGAAGAGAAACGGCGGCCAGCGACCATCGCGGCTGTGGTGCAGGGCGTTGATGCTCTTAAAGGGATCATCACAGAAAGGATTCTGCCGACATAAAACACCAGCCTGGAGAAACGCAGACCTGTAGTCCTGCTGTTGTTTCTCTCACAGACCTTCCCAGGGCATTTATAACTTTAGATGTTAGCACACACTAGTTAAAACAGGAGGTATATCATGATTTCATTTATCTAAAGAAGCATTCCTGATTAATTATTGTTTTTATGAAACAAATAGATTTATTACACTGAACATCAATGTTGTTTATAGCCTTGACATGTTTTTACTTAAACATAAATTAAACATCAGTTTTAGTGTGTAGTTAAGTTTATTGTTTCAATCAATCAAATCAAACATGCTTTATTTATACCAAAGGGAAATTAAATGTAGTAATTAAGGGACTGTGCTGGTTCGGTCTTTTCTCCAATCAGTAGCATCTCATATGCGTTTTATATTCATTTCAATATTTGCTAATTCTATTATTTGTGGAAATCTATTAGACAAAATTAGCTTAGTAATTTCATTGATTTTATTGTGTGTATATATATATATATATATATATATATACATACTTTTTTTTTTTGAAATGCTACCTGTAAAGATGATATACTTAGGTACAGAGCAAATTCAGATGTTATTTGCTGCCCTTTGCAAAGCTGCAGCATTTATTTTCCTTAGCTCTGATTTAGGGCTGCAACTAACGATTATTTTTATAATCGATTAGTTTTTCGATTACTCCCTTTTTTTATCATCAATTTTATTTAGCCTTTACTTTCCCACATAAGCTATTAAAAACACAAGAGAGTTTTTCCATTCACTGCAATTTATTTGACAATGTTTCAAGTAACAAATGAGCTCAACAATGTACAGTATTTGTTCATTTGTAGGCATAACATACAAAAATGAGGTAGAATCCCATACAAATTATTTAGTGTACAACATATTAACCAAAATCTCAGCCCTTATTATGTTGTACATATATATTTAAATTCCGACTTACTTGGGCATTATTTGTAAAGATAATCTTAACTGCAAAATAAAGCTAACGATTGGTTGATTTCTTCTTTCCGCTGCACTGGTTGATGCCAGCATTAGGTACCTCATTACTGCCACATATTTACCACATATATAGCAGATTGTGTTAAAAATACGCCGCTTACGGTAAAACGATTTTAGACCAACTAATCTATGACTAATCTAACCAATATTAATCGGTTAATTGGATTAGTTGTTTCAGCTCTACTCAGATTAGCTGTACCTCCAAGACTAGGGATGGGCCGATATCTGACATTTCTTCTCCATTCAACCCTTTTGAAAAAAAATGACCACACCGCATACTCGTGCTTCTGCTTAACACTGTTTGGCACTAAAACGGGCATCCATGGCATCACTAATACCGTTAATGATTAGAGAAATGCAAACGTGACAAAACGCCCTCCAAAAACGTAAGCACAAAAGGACAATGGGATCAAATTAAATAAACGTAGCTAACCTTGTTGTATTTTTACTTTTCAGGCCGATACCGATATCTTAAAAAACAATCAACATCGGCTCATAACGATTTATTCTGTTCTGAGACCTTTAGAGGGAGCAGCAAGTATTTAGCTCTTCATAGGCAGCTGTAGTCCCCTATAGACCTCACTGCCAATAACCAGTGTGACGGCAACACTTGCATCACTCTCAGCCGTTCATTGGTGAAGAAAAAAACAAGTTTTCTAAAAATGTAATCTTCATAAACACAAAGTTTGGTTTGTTGATAAAATCTTTTATCACCCAGCAGTTTGTGCAAGGCTATACAGAATCTCACCTGAAACATGAGTTTTGTAAATGAGCAAATGTTACGTGAGTCGAAAGTTTCTGCTGGTGTGTGACGCGTTTTTTACCAAAACATTTAAGCTGAAGCTTCCTGTTGAATACGATTGTAAAACATTTGCAGCTTGATCCTATTAGCGCACCAGAATTGCCTCTAACATGATTCGCCTCTTCCTCCATCTCCCATCTCTGCTGCTGTTATTCAGGCTAGTGCAGTCTGTGTTCCTTTAGCCCCGTTTCGACTTAATTAAAGCCACCGTCGCTGTGGGAATCTAAGCTTCAGCTAAAGCCTGTAAAGTAAGGCTCTGATATAGAAGTAAGGGTTTAAGGATGGCTTGAGATGTAGAGTAATATCCTCCTCAAAAGCTTTTCCTCTGAGTCTGTTGTACATTTGCGTATTTATTGCATACCAAAGGAAGATTAATGCTGACACTAGATGTGGACCAGAACCCAGCCGGGATTACTTAACGAGGTTTTATAGAGAGTTCTCGTTCAGTAAATGGAGTTGGAGTAGATTGCCTCTGTGTCCAAATGAAAATCAATAGCACAGAGAAAAGAAGGTTGCTTTACATATTGGAGCTATTTCCGTGAACTGAAGAAAAACGCCGCGCTGATGTGAGGACACGTTGAGTTGTTTTACTTAAATTTGACCCGAGTTGAAATTGCACACCATCCAATGCTACCAGCGCATCTCTGAGCTGTTAGTTCTGCATGTATGACCACAGAAAAGTAATGTAATTATTGCATGTAATTGCCCTTTTCTGGACTGTTGGTATTATCCAGCAGATTTACATTGTTTTATTTATGGTTTCATAAATTCAGTTTAAATGGGTTATTATCCATTTTAGGTGTGATCATTGTAGGCATGTAAGCTTTTTAGCTACAAATGATCAAATGCAGCCTCTCAACTGCTACTGGTTGATTTTTGTTTAGTGTCATTGACAGACCTCAAATCAGAGGCTATCTTCAGCATTACTGGTAATAGATTTGATCGTTTGAAGTTTCTAGTTTGGTCTTCTATGCTCTAAATGCTTAACTCAACATTTTCATGTCTTCCTGCTTTAGGTAATTAAGTTTTTATTTACCTTATCTACTTAAAACTACCCTGGCCCAGTTCATTATTCTTGCATACTGAATCTATGCCCAACCAGAACCGCAGGCCTTCATGTCATAAACCACGTGTTTCCTCTGCACAGCTCATGGGTCTTTGCGTGTTCTGTGTGGGAGTGTACGCGGAAGTGGAGCGGCAGAAGAACCGAACGCTGGAGGGTCTTTTCCTGGCTCCTGCCGTGGTGCTCATACTGCTCGGCCTGGTGATGTTCACCGTGTCCGTGGTGGGAATGGTTGGATCGCTCAGGGACAACAAGACTCTGCTGCACATGGTAGGAACATCTGCGGAGTTACACATTTAGTGGCGTGATCAATTGTATTCTTCTATGACTAAAACTTTAAACTTTTACCGTGATTAGATCATCTAATGTTAGTAGCTTTGTGTGTAATTACAAAAACATAGCACAAACATCAAATCTAAGGAATATAATTTGCAGTACACAACAGCTCAGTTCATAAAACATTAACACCACCAAGCCTTTTTTTCGTCCCCACATGCAAAGACAGTTGTTGGGTTTTTCAGTAACAGAGAAAAAGCTCTGAAGGAGTGGGGCTGCATTATTGTGGTCGCTAAGCTACCATCTAATTAGCTATAGCTAAATAATTATTAATAAAACAGAAATTGAAGTGAGAAGCGGAAAATTCAGTGATGTCTGTCTATGTTTGGCAAGATTAGCAAGTAATTAAACTGATGTATTTGTAACATTTAGCGATAAAAAAAGTTATCTTTTAAAATTGACTCCAACAATAGCCCACGAAATATAGATGTTTTTATCTCAGGGGGCTTTCATTTCTTCATTTTTATTTGTTTTGGAGGTATAAGACCATCGTTGGTAGTTAGAAATTAATAATACTGACCTGGAATAAATCAGTAGGGAAACATTTCATGTTCAGCACAAATTTAATTCATCCCAAAATCATGGCCTGGCTACAGAGTTATCGACAGGGTCTGTGAACATACTTGTTAAAGAAGACCAACTCATTATGCGTTGATCCCCTAAGTTACAAAAAGTACACAGGCAGACGCAACCGCAACAATCAGTCACAGAGTATAAAATGGAAAACATCTAGATTTTGTTTTATGAATGCAACAGCATGTTTTCAGGTGCACATTTTATAACATAAAATAAATGTATTCTGTGTAGCCATGCTTTCCTTCATGGATAAGGATGATCTTGTGACTTTGTCGGGAAACTACCACCTTTATTAAGCAAATTTGCAGAAGCTTTATTTTCTTTTGTGGATAGTGTAAATTCAGAAATTAAATAAAAGTTTGCCCAAAAACAGGATTTGTTATAATCCCCGTAAATAAAACCAGAAACGGTAGAAAACACATAAAAGGAACCTGGGATTCTGCCCCAGCCGGTGAGACGCTCTTTGATGCAGATCGCAGTTTTAAGAAAAACCAAATCATTCTACATCCCACAGTCTAAACTTTTCGTAAGACGAGCACAAACCCATTCATCTGCTAAACGTTTACCGATGCTGTCTGACTCCCTTTGTCTTTCTCTCCCACAGTTCCTCTGTGTTCTGTGTGTTCTGCTGCTCCTCCAGGCTATTACCCTCGCCATGGCTCTCATCTTTGAAAAGAAGGTAAATGTATTTGCAGATCTTGACGTTGCGATTTCGTAGCAGGCAGGTCACTCTGGGCTGCTCAGTTTCTGCTTGGTATCAAACGTCTGTGATTCTCTTTCCTCTATAGACGGTTGCTCTGTTTCAGAGCACCATACGGGAAGGAATCAAGCACTACTACGATGATCTTGACTTCAAAAACATCTTGGACTTTGTCCAGCAAAAGGTAGGATTGTCTTTTACTTGTTTGACGTCTTTTGAGCGTTAGACGGATATCCCCTGTCAGTGGGGGAGAACGGCTCAGAGAGCAGCTGAAGCGCTTGGACCACTTTGAAATATGTTACAAGCAGAAGTATCAGCAAATGACGTCAAAACCCAGCCGAAACATGCTAGCAGTAGCCTAGAACTTGAGCATCACTTTGTCATTCTATGATGAGACGTTCTATATTAAAACTTTATTGTGTCAGATGTTTTATACAATGACAGAATAAAATGGCTTCTATTGTTTTTATCCCAATTTAGCTTTTCCATTTCTGACACAACACCAATATTGCAGTGTTCAGTACTTCCATGTTGACCGTACACGATAACTGTAATATATCCTTAATCATTTGTAGCGTGCAATGTTAGAACTCGCTCGATTAAGTGATATTACTCAAGTTAACAACATTGCGCAAAAGAATAACCATTCACTACTAACAAATGAGTTACATAACTGTGAAACTTAAACCTATGCATGGTTTATGACTCATGTATTACACTTTCACAAGTGTGAAATGCCAAGAGGTGAGTTTTAATAGCTGTATTATGTGTTTTAGCTGCCACTGAGTGTATTTGGTTGATTTATCCATGTACTGAAATTCTTTTTTTTTTATCATTAGAGCTCTGTTTGATTCAATTTTCTGATTTATTTATAATTGTTTGGCGGATATATTCCAACATTACTTTTTCTGTTCTAATGTAACCAATATCAATAACTGATTGAGAAACTCATATTCCTCACAGTACCTCAAACATTTAGTCTTGCTTTCAGCTCAGCTAGCATCTAGTGGCGCCACTCCTCTAAACGGGTTATGGTGGCTCTGGAAGAAATGTTGAAACTTGGATGGGTGAAGTACAATAACTCCCGACAGCCCTTATCCACCGGGCTTACTGGGGTCCTTATTTTCCCATCATGGTAAAAATAATTAGTTTGATGCCCTGCTCTCTGTCCCTTCGCGTTCTCCAATTCCTAAAACATCAGTATTTGGTTGTGGCTTGGCTGATAACAACTGTGGCTTTTTTTTGGTCGCAGTGGCTGCAGTTGTCTGTCATGAAACGCCTCACAGGCTGTGATGTCCTAATACCGTGGATGTGAACAAACAGAAACCCCTTGTGGGAGCGACGTCATTTCTTCCTTACTTGCCGCTGAGGCTGTTTTGCCCCCCCACTGCTGCCTTGTCTGTACGGCTGGAGAGCGCCGAGTGTGAATGGTCAGGGAAAAGGTGGAGGCTCACAGTAGAATCGTGCCACTTTGTCATGTCTAACTGGGAGAGGAGACAGCTGCACAGAACCTGTTGTCACTTTGAATGGCGATTTTATTTTATTCTTTTCAATGGAAGTGTGGGCAGACTGTCTCCTGCAGAGAGGATGGAGACAAGTGTCTAATCACCTTGTGCAGCATGGAGGCAGGCGGTGGGTGGGGCAGCTGGTCCACAGGGACTAGAGCAAAGGAAGCCAAACAGGAGCCTTGTCTCTGGCTCTGTCACTTCTTCAGTTTGAATGTTCTACTGTGTTTTCTTTCTATTTGTATTCATAACATCTCCCTCTACTGGAAACAAAACATCGATAAGAATGAAATAAGAATGGTCTCATCAGCGTCTAGAACATTTGCTTTTTACATTTAGTTCAAACTAGAAGTTTATTACCGGGAATAAAAAGACACAAAACAGTTTTATTTCCTTACTGTCTGAAGTGAAAACAGACCCACCTTCTACTGTTTTTAGAACTACCGATGTTATTTCTGCTTGCTAAATGCACATATCAGTGAGAAAACGTCAGAGACTTTTGCTTGCGTCTTCCTCAGAAAGAAGTTGTGAAGATGTGTAATACTCCTTGAATTTCTGTTGTTGGCTCTTAACTGCCTCATCTCTTTCATTTTCCAGTTTTCCTGTTGTGGAGGGGATGAGTATAAGGACTGGGGAGTCAACCAGTACCATTTCTGCAATGGTACAGGTCCGTTAGCCTGTGGGGTTCCTTACACCTGCTGTGTTCAACACAAGGTTAGTGATAGTAACGTATAAATGATTTATTTTAACTCCTATTTCACACAATTACTAATTTCGTCAACAAGGTCAGAGTGTGCAGAGAGTCAGAGATCTTTATCACTTTCTCTTTTTCCTATGCTTTACGTCCAAATTAGTCACATCTGGCAGGTGTAGGTGAAAAATGATCTTAGTTTCATCAGCATGTTTCTCCTGAGAGGAAGTAAGAAGTATAACAACATTGCAGTGACTCAACCAGAGGCTGGACTTAAACTCTGTGTAGGATTTTTCACCTCAAAGACTTGGAGACGTGAAAGCATGCTGGACTACTGCTATAAGAATGATTTGATTGTTTTGTGATCAATTAAAAAAAATTTTCTCCATGATTTAAAAGCTAATTTCAATACAAATAAATAGTTTTTTGTACAAGACTCTTACACCTGTATCTGGCTAACCCAATGATGATCCATATTAAGTTTATCGACCCAGAACATATTTTTAAATATCCAGATTTAGTTCATGAGTCACACAAAGCCCTGCCACGTCTTTTGGATGACAAACAGGCCCACGAGTTCACAGATCCTCCAAAAGTTGTCATTTCTATTTGTTTGATGATAGCACAACTCATTAAGAATGGTGCAATTAAGGTTTATTAGCACTGAGGATCTGGTGAAATATTTGCTAGTATGGACATTTTGTTCCCCACTAAAAGCAACGCCCTTAAACCTAGCCTAAGCTGTTTTGCTTATATTTTTACAAGAGCAACAAAAGGGTCATCTCTCTAAACCTCGTCTCTGATTGCTGCTTATTTTGTCTTTTCTCAGCTTGGAGAAGTTATGAACACCCTCTGCGGCTACAACACTCTGAAAGAACAGGTATGTGGATGAAAAACAAAAAGTCTTTTTGTTTTATCAGAAATGTCTGGACTCAGAAAGTTACAACTACAATCAAGTTAAACTAATGGTCTGTTAAATAAAGAATACATTTTAATCGAAACGCATACATCAATACAATACACATTTTCATTCCAAAAACCCATTTTAAAGGTATAGGAGAGGATCTTTTCAGTGGAAAAATTTCAATGGAAAATCCCATAGAAAATGACAGCCAATCAAAAACGATGAATTTATGCGATGACGTACATCACTAATGTCCCCACCCACCCGACTCGTACAATGCGCGCTCATGTTTGAATTCGCGCATGCGCAGATTGTTGTTTAGGAAGTAAAACGGGACGGACAAGACGCATCATTCACCATTGAAGAGAGGTTCTCCTCGTACTGCAGCAAAAATGGAAGCTCGCAAGAGAAAAAGCGTGTTGGAAGTCGCTGAGAAAAAAAGAAAGTCGAGATGAACGAAATACGAGTTTGTCTCTGAGATTCCTGCTTTGTGCGGTGGCGGGCATTGAAAGCATTGAAAGGGGATTCAAAACCGACCAACTCGTTGCGGAGTTTCTGCTAGACAGGTAATGAGCTTCTACCTGCTCATTTAGAAGGATCTGTGTTGATTTGACACAAGGGTACTCGCTACGCAGGGTCCGTCAGAAAACGCTAGGTGTGCAGCCTTTATGTGGAGTTACTACCCAATGGCGTGATTATTTATCACCGATAATCATTAATTACTGTTGAATGTTCTTGTACAAGCGTTTTCCTAAATAAATAACCTTTTGGTAGCTAATTCATTGCTGTAAATCAATTCTGTAATAAGTCGGATGCGGCGCCAGAGGCTGTGTTCCCGCAGATGTAAACAGATGCATGTGCTGAGGAGGTGCGCACTCCCGATATCAGGGGGCGTTACTGGAGATGAGGTGGCGCATGCGCAGTGTCGTGAAAATGAGAATGAGCTGAAGATCCTCTCCTATACCTTTTTAAGGCTATATTATTAAATAAATAAACATATGAGAACAACAATAAATATGTGTGTAGTTTCTCAATTTATTAAGGTCATTAAACCATCAGACTCATACATTTAAAAAAAAAACTGAATTTTAAAGTCTTAGATGCAAAAAAATCTGAGTTTGTTCCTGTTTGCATGAATTACTGCATAAATGCAGCATAGAGGCGATCAACCAGAGATACAGTTCAAAGAAAGGGACCCAGGTAGCTCGTCTGTATTGTTCGATGGGGTGTCTCACATATGTCTCCTGACAATACTCCACAGATCCTCGACTGGGTTCAGGTTAGGCCAGTTTTCTTGCCCATTAAGCATGATGGAGGTTGAACCGGCTCGGATGCTTTCAGCAGCGTGAGTCGGCGCCAGGAGCTGTGGGAAAATTCAATTAGTACCTCCAGAGTTATAGAGGAGCTGCTCTGCCTGCGTAGGATCTGTTTCTGCTTAGTGACTCTTGGATTTTACTTAACAATCCGCTCAGGACTGTGGTTTTCCTGGTCGCCGGGGCAACTCTTTCTGAAACACGCGGTCTAATAATCTGTAAACTATAATCATCCTTATAACAAAGAAAAGCCATAAACTATTTCACTCAAGTGTGATGAATCTATTCACTACATGAATGTCACACTCATGAAATGACCGTCCATCTTTTTCACAACAGTCACATTTTTTTTAGGCTTTAACTGTTTTATGTTTTAGTTTCAGAGAAATAATGTTAAAAACAAACAAACATTTTTGTCTCATTACAGCTGAAGATGCTGTTTTACGGGCTCTAACTTCCAATTGTCTTGTTTTCATTGTTGGTAGATTAAATTCTTGAATAGGAACTGCATGAATGTCAGCATGAATCGTCATAAACATTCAAAATGAGTGACTACACTACATAATTGTTTAATACCTCGGCAAGCCTCTTTTACAAATTGAAAAAAACCAACAGTGACTGTATTAAAGTGAAGCGACTGCGGTTGTCATAAACGTTCAGATTGTGATTCCAAAATATGTTCGTGTAGCCCTGTTGTTTGGTTGGGTATGGAAGACAAGCAGGGATGGAACAACCCTAAAGCTCGACAGTAGTTAGCCAGAAATAGTGGTGTGTGGCTCCTGGCCGGTAAACATGCTGACCTGCATCCACACCAAACACACCAGTAGTCCACCAGTGCTCTAATTTTGCTCTGTTCGCCTGGTTAACCTGAGCGATCGGGACGTCGTTTCAAATTCCAGAGCTGAAACAAGATCAAAGTCTTGCACTCTTCATATTTTTTAAGGTATTTTGTAAAGGAAATCAGTTTCTAGATGCTCCAGGCTGATTGAGCCATACATCCTAAATGACGCGAAGCCTCGGAAAATAATGTTCACTCTAGATTGACTTATACAGATGCACTCCACACTTTTTAGATTTTTAGCTGCAAAAGAGGCTCAAAAACCGTTTTTTATTGCGCGGCTGAAAACCAGAGGTCGTACTGTAAACTTTTTCTGACCCGCCTCAAAGTTCCCTGAGCTTTGCTTTTTGACTTTGGAATTGAAACTTTCTCCCTCCCTCCTTGTTTCCTCGGTCCGCGCTGCCCATCAGCGTGAAACCCTGCAGGAGGTGATCCACGTGCGCGGCTGCATCCACGCGGTTAACCTCTGGATGAGTGACAACATTGGAACGACTGTTGCCCTCTGCTGTGCCATCGGGCTGCCGCAGGTAATTGGAAAACTCTGAGGCAAAACTAAACGGCTTTAGGATGACTGCGACTCTGACCCTGAGGCTGTTTATTACAGCTGTATAACTCTGCCACTGTCATTATTGCTTATGAAGGTTTCCAAAAGATGTTTATCTCTCTCATTATTTGTCTTTTGAATTAGATTTGGAGGAAGTGTCATCACTCAGTGACTCCTTCATTCATTCTGACACGCCTCCATTTGTCTCCTGCTAATTGATTTGCCATAATTCCTCCTATAGTGACTGTACTGTAGCATTTTAGACTTGATCTGGTTATAATAGGAGAGAAAAAAGCCTTTAAAAATAATAGTTAAACTTTTTTATAAAACACCATTTATTATTTGCAGCAGTTTTGCTCCAGGTGTGTTTCTGCTCTAATTTAAACCTGTTTGTCAGACTTGCAGTTTGTCTATAAACGTAGCCGATGCAGAAATGCTCAAAGAGATTGTAGGTTTTCTTTATAAATGGTGTCTTTTAAATCTTTATTAGATGCTTGTAACATTCAATATTCTGATGCATCTCTTTAACTTATATGGTCATACAAGAATCAGATTATCAATCATGAATAGATTAAACTGACTAATTATCTCTGAGTAGAACTCATTACTTCTATAAGTGGGTTTCTGGTTTTCGTTGTGAGAAGAGGCCAGCTCCTTTTTCTCACCACCGAGGCACTCCTTCAGTTTAGCCTCAGCTTCACAGCTAAGCAGGTCAAAAATCCCTCAGTATCAGATTTTCTGAATAAAAAAAATAAGTAAAATAATTTGTTTTATAGAATAAGCTACTTTTTTTTTAGCTTTCAGAAGACGGTATTTTATTTTCTGTTTCCAACTTGCATCATGTAAAAATGCATCTGGATATTTTGTGTAAACTACAAAAAGCACGCCTAAAAATCAATCTACTTAAAAAGACATTCAAAGGGAATCCTAAAATGACGGACAAATTTTCAACTTGCATGTTATTCGCTACTGAAACACAACTAAACTATGAACAAATGAGAGGAGATGGTAGTCTGCTATCCAAAGTAAATATTTAAGTTTTTTTAGGATTTTTTGTTTTTATAAGCTCCTCCTAAGAATTGTTTCTTAGGAAAACAAATCCTCATGTAGAAGAACGTCATCATATTGGATTGTGAATCGTAACAGAGTCCCACCAGCGTTGAAAAAATTTAGCACCTGGAAGTCCCGTCTTCCGTTTCCCCCTCAGTCTGAGTTCTATGGAAACAGCCATTTAAAGGAAATTATTGAGATAATAACATTTTGTTGAATAAAAATATCCTGGTGATGGATTGAATCAAGAATCAGTTTATTTATATAGCGCCAATTTACAACAGATGTCATCTCAAGACACTTTACAAGAAAATCAATTAAAACCAAAGATACATCATAAACAAATCAATTAAAAAAAGTTTCCAATCTAAGGAACCCCAGCAGATTCATCGAGTCATTGACTTGATGCAGCCGTTGTAGAACGTCACTGGAAGCATCTCAGCCCATGTTCTCCTCCAAGAAGCTGCCTCAGCTAACAGAACGCCAGACCAGGTGTGGTTACTATGGAGAGAACACTAAGAGAAAACAAAAGGTTAACAAGGTTGAAATAACAGTAACTAAAGCAGATTGGACAAAGGAAGAAAGTAGCAGAGAGAGAGGTGGTCAGATTGTCCTCCAGCAGTCTAAGCCTATAGCAGCAGAACTATAGTAAAACTTAAATAACTTAACCCTGTAGAGTGATACATGAAGAAGGTAGAGCATATGAGAACCCTCTGTCAAGACTGAGTTCCTCCCCCAACCGGATTAGGCTGTCTTCTCTACCTCTTCCTAACTATAAACTTTATCAAACAGGAAGGTTGTAAGCCTAGATTTGAAACTAGACAGGGTGTCTGCCTCACGGACTAAAGCTGGAAGCTGGTTCCACAGGAGAGGAGCCTGATGACTAAAAGATCTGCTTCACATTGTGCTTTTAGAGATTCTAGGAACCACGAGTAAACCTGCAGTCTGAGAGCGAAGTGCTCTGTTAGGGACATAAGGAGTAATCAGATCTCTGATATACGATGGAGCTTTATTAGTGAGGGCTTTATATGTCAAAAGCAGAATCTTAAAATCTATTTTAAGTTTGACAGGGAGCCAATGAAGGGAAGCTAAAATAGGGGAGATATGATCTCTCTTTTTAAGTTTTATCAGAACTCTTGGTGCAGCATTTTGGACCAACTGTAGACTTTTAACTGCATTCTGTGAACTTCCTGCTAATAAAGAGTTACAATAGTCCAGCCTTGAAGTAACAAATGCATGGACTAGTTTTTCAGCATCTGTCCTAGAGAGAATATTTCTAATTTTTGCTATATTCCTAAGATGAAAGAAGGAAATCTTAGACCTGTTTTATATGAGACTTGAAAGACATTTCCTGATCAGAAATAACACCAAGGTTCTTTACATTGTTACCAGAGGCCGATTTGATGCTATCCAGTTTAAGTGGTTGACTATTCAGTTTGTGGTCCAAAGATAACAACTTCTGTCTTTTCAGAGTTCAACAGCAGAAAGTTTAAAGTCATCCACATTTTTATGTTTTCTAGACATGCCTGTAATCTACCAAACTGACTGGATTTATCAGGATTTATAGATAAATAAATTTGTGTATCATCAGCATAAAAGTGGAAATTAACACCATGCTGTCTGATGATTTTACCAATAGGGAGCATGTATATAGTAAATAGAATTGGGCCAAGTACAGAACCCTGTGGTACTCCACAAGTAACCTTACAATGCGGAGAGGATTTGTCATTTACATGAACAAACTGGGATCTACCAGACAAATACGATTTAAACCAGCCAAGTGCTGTTCCCTTGATCCCCACAGTGTGTTCGAGCCTTTCAATAACGATTAAGTCTTAATTAATGTCTAACATTCCTGCATTAAACCACCGAGTGTTTGTGTTTCTCCTTCCCTGCAGCTGCTGGGCATCATCCTGAGCTGCGTCTTCTGGAACCTGCTGGTGGACATGAGCGAGTCGGCTGACATGGTTGACTTCAGGCTGAAGCGGTACGGGTTCGAGTACAGCGAGCTGGACCTGGCCGGCGCCGGCTGGTGCCTGTGTCTGCCGCGGGACGGCGGCTACCTGCCCGTCCCCGCCGCCGAGCCCGAGCTCGACCCCATTGACGTTCACCTGGAGAAGCTGAAGAAGCAGCCGCCTCTCACCCACGCCCAACTCCGTGAACTGCAGCAGTCCAGGTCAGTCAGCGGCCTGGACGAGGTGGACGTGGGCCGGCGGCAGAAAAGGGACCACTGAACGCGTTTGCCTTTTAGGTTTTTGCCTTCTTTCAGTCTTTTTTTTCTCGTGAGTGTAGTCGATTACATTGGTTTTTGTTGTTTTGCACTATAAGTCGTACGTGAATCATGAAATGAGGATCAGCTGAAGGGATCAGAAGTAATTTCGCACTTTGACTTTGTTTACAGCAAATTTCACACAAAAGAATAATTTCAGAAAGGTACATTTCTTTTGTCTTGTCTGTTTGTTTGTTTTTTTAAGCCTTGACTGAGCAACTGTCTGTCTGTTTTTTTTTTAAAGCCTTGACTGAGCAACGTCTCTCGTGCTAAAGCTTACCTCAGGCTATTTTGAAAATAGCCCAGTAATCGGAGGACAGAACAGTTTCGGTTGTACAGATAAATAAATTGTCCCTTTTCATTGTTGGAGAATAGGACTAGCCAGGTGTGTCTTGCTTGTAGCGTCTGTGACGAATTTATACAGTTTGTGTAATGTTGTTATAATTTGTTATGATTTTTGTTATTTAATTTTGTGCAAGCACTGTACATCGTAAGACTGCTATTTGTGAAATAACATGGGATGCATGTTTTGTACTATATGAAGTTGTTTTATAGAAAGAAACACAAATAAAGCTCTGTTATCGAGGCTTTCCGTTTTAATATAATGTTTTTATTCCGTTCATCTTTAAAGGAGTTCCTTCCTGATAAACTCAGTCCCAGGAAAACAAAACACAGCGTTTTTGTATGAGTTGCGTTGTTTTTCGAGCGTCCTCCCAGCTCCTGCCTTGTACAAAAACTGCTGTTCTTGTCAATAAAGCTGAATTTGTCTACTGGTTTCATTCTCTTTTATTGTATTTGGCTGCATAATTAATTACAATTGTTCTTCTTTCCAAGCGTAACACATTTCTTTGCACGCATACTTAATTACAGACCTGACGAGAAGGGAGCGTGCATTCTCGATGTCAACAAAAATCATGTTCATTTAAGGCTTTCAAGGACAAACTTCACATTTTTATTTCAGTCCTGAATAGTTTTACAAAAACCATGTGTATGTGGAGTTGTCCTATCAGCTCCAGTTGTTTTTAAAATAATACATTTGCTTTTGAGTTTATTCTGTCTTTGGTAAAAATGTTCTTTCTATATGGCAACGGATTTTTCAGGTAGATCATGTATTATGAGATGAATTAGTGTAACTGAATCAAAGGTAATAAAGGATTTCATCAGAATCCGTTATATTTGTTAAGTTTTTGGGTTGTTTTTTCTCCCACAAAAGGAATTTGACTCATTCTGGTTTTCTCTCACTGAAGACATTTAGAAATGAAACAGATTTAAAAAAAAGTGTAAAACATATCCTTATTTAAGATTTAAATTCATCCCCCTTTGCAGAATATATTTGGCCATTAAAATCCCAACATATGTAGTTCGACAAAGTTCAGGGTGGACGTACAGCAAACGTTCGGCTGATTTCAAATGCTTTAATGTTGAATCCAAACCTAGGTAGAAGTGAAAGGATAATACATTTTAATTCAGATGGATTTAAAGATTAGTCAAAATGGCTAAAGACATGATAGAAAGAGGTGTTTGCTTTATACTGCAATAGGGCGACATTTTGTGAAGTGAAGAATTCAGTTAAAAATGATTCAGTTTATGGCAACACGCTAACGGCCAGATATGCAGGAGATATCTCACCGTATTTGCATTTGCTGCTTGTCTTTAAGCTTTGTTTTTATGGCCGTACGTTTAAAGAGCAAAATGGCTCTTTTTGGGTATCAAAGTTGCAGCCATGTTTCAAATAAAATGTTGTTGCAAACTAAATTGCTTCAGGATTGATGTTTTAACACAACACGGACCCCAAACACACCTCTGAGTTACCTGATTGAAAACTGGTGACATCAGACGTTCCAACTCTGTGGCAAAACAAACAGATTAGGATGTATAATCCACAATCAAGAATCAGTTTATTTATATAGCGCCAATTTACAACAGATGTCGTCTCAAGGCACTTCACAGAAAATCAATTAAAATCAAAGATACATCATAAACAAATTGATTTAAAAAGTTTCCAATCTAAGGAACCCCAGCAGATTGCATCGAGTCATTGACTTGCAGCATTCACTCCTCTGGAATCAGCAGGCAGAAATAATGGCTTGTGTTGTCGTTGACTTTACAGCAATCCCTCATACTGAGCATGCATGTAGCGACAGTGGAGAGGAAAAACTCCCCTTTAACAGGAAGAAACCTCCAGCAGAACC
>JAVLVB010000371.1:331082-344468 GCA_032876305.1 Orestias chungarensis | reverse complement strand
CACACACACACACACACACACACACACACACACACACACACACACACACACACACACACACACACACACACACACACACACACAATCCAACACACAGAAATCATTGAGAAAAAAGAAAGGCATGCACATAGATTTAAAAGTGACGGTACAAAAATGAATAAAAAAGTACCAATACATTAAAAAGGTACATTTGAATGTTTATTTTTGATTTTTTTTCTTGAAACAAAATCAGTACACGAGGTACAAAATTCTCAACACTTAAAACTTTAACTTAAAATGTAAAAACATGTTCTTAGATCGTTTACGTTTAACCCTAAATAACGTCAAGATAAAGGAAAATTTCAAACTATTATTACAAACATAAAACAATAACCTGCTCGTCTTTTTTGAAGTTCCATCCTGAATGTATCATCAACACACAACTGCTTTACCTTAGATGTTTTAATTACTGTAGGAATAAGAGTGTTTTGTAACAAACACATACTTCTAAGCTTAAAAGAAAAAAGAAATGTTAGAAGCAACAGATCTGTCCTGCTATACATAACAGATTAACCAACTGGAAAGCCTCAATCAGGAATCAGGCATTCAATTCTCTCTGTGTGGCCTTTTCTCTATATGTCTATCATGTATTTTAGAATATATAATAGAGAATATTAGATAAATCTTTCATTTGTGATCATAGTAAAGACATGTTACAATAGAAATCAAGTTATGGTTAAACTTTGTGTAATATAACGTCCCATATATTAACAATCACTATATTTACAATGGTCATAAATATACATTTTGATTAGAATTGTTCATCAGGTTAATTTTTTTCTTAATAACATCTAATAATTCATTTAATACACATTTCAGCATTAAACGTTTCACCAGGTCTGTTATATTCGAATTTCAAATGTAATGTTTTCATCAGCTGTGAGCTTAAAATCATCAAGTCAACGGAAATATTGGCTGTGGGAAATTAATCTTTGTAGTTTGTTTCACCATTTTATAAAGTCGCTGATATAAAAGGATTTTTCAGTAAACCAATTTATTTAACGTGATTGTGTAATCTCATATAATTTAAGCCACAATACAAAGATATATCTGAAAATATATCATGATTTTATTTAATTGTAATTACTACATAAAAGTTGTTTTCTGACACCACTTTGCTTTTTTATTCTTGTGGTGTGTAACTTTCTCTGCTTATCACCGATGATACTCAGTTTCCTAACCGTTAAACATACATGTGACTAACTGAAGTGTGTTTTAGACTGCCAGGATGGACCATGGAGACAGAGGGATGAGAGGGTCCGACCTTCGCTACGAGGAAGATGATGGTGAGTTCGTCTTCTCATATGTCAACCAAGCCTGTGGTGGATAAATGTTCCTTCCACCAACATGCAAACTTAAGTCTGACCCTCCAATTTCTTCTTTTAGATAGTGATATTGGGTTTATCGACAATGTATTATTATCAATTGAGCATTACTGGGCGTCTCCCTAGTTCTTCTGTGCTAAACTGAATGTACTTTGGGAAATTAGGATTACAACAAATCCTAATTTAAAGCAGGCAATCTAACATTCACATCATTTGGTGCTAACAGGGATTACGTTAGGGACTGAGTCATGTTTTCTAATAAGAGACTGTTGTTAAAACACTGGGAGGACCAACTGCATCTTTTCCAATACTTAGTCAATTTTTAAGACCCATAATGAAAGTTTATTGAATATACATTACAGATATTATGACAAATGAGTGAGAAATAAACTGGGACACCCCCATATTCATTTATATTTAAGATGGTTAAAAACACAAAAGTCTGTCACATTAGGTCTGAAAAAAACAAAATTTACTTTTTAAAGGAGGTTTGCAATATTTGAACCTCATTTATTGTAGTTCAATGTGCTTTAAGATCAAAATAAAAGACAAGTTAAGATCCAAAAAAGCTGTTTCATGCCAAGATTTGTGAGGTTTGAATCTGGTAAGAGATGTAAGGAGGTCTCAAATACCAATAAGGCCAGTTCTGGGCATCTAAGACAGTTTACCCATAACTCAGGGTGCAAGATGCTAAAATAAGGCTCCAATAACACAAATTACCATGATACCTGCAGCTGAGTCTTTCCATGCTTGATATTAAAGTGAATTCCTGTAAAACCAGAAACAGTTTAAAGACTTTTAACATTCATGGCAGGAGAAGAAGGAGGAAACCAAAACCAACCGAGGAGACTTGATTAGGCACTCAGAAAAGTACTCTAATGAAAGTGCATCAAAGCAAAGCTGAAATTTATGAGAAGTTAAAGCCTAGGTCTGTATCTCTGTAGTTAACATGCAAGAAACTCCACAATCATCTTTCAGCTGGACGTGAGACATGCGCTAGGGAAGCAGATATCCACAAGCAGCATTTTGCCAATAGGTGTTACACTATCTTAGAAGGAATTGGCGTGTGCTAACATTTGTCTCAGGTATTAACCATGTTTTTTTTCTAGATGTCTTTTTTAGTAAAATATAAAAATGGTCAATTGCTGATGTTTGACATTTATTAAAACAAACTATTTTAATAAATGTAAGGTCATATAAGGTCATTACCTTACATGACCTTACCTATGTAAGGTCATTTTACCTTACATAGAAAGGTGAAATGACTTAGTAAAAATCAAAATGGCAGGTAAAAAAAAAAGATAATAAATATAGCCTTCCCAGCGTTCAATTAAAGTAAAAGACGTTACTTGATTTCCAGTGCATATTTTGCGTCACACAGACCATCGATCCGTCTACATCGGCGTCCCAGCATCCCAGGGGTTACGGCCCAAACGGAGGCGACGGCGCTCAAGTCGAGAAGCTCCAGAAATGGACAGCGACAGACACTATGCCCAAAACAGACACCATGACCACGACCGCTACAGGGATATCGACATAGAGGAAGGACTCATCGATTCAGTAGAGCAGAATCTCCAAGACATCAACCGCACCAGTAAGACTCACCCGACAGGAAATACCTCAAATAAATAGAAAACTTACCAAACCTGCTGTGAAGGTCGAGCAAAGAAACGTAAACTATTAATGGCAAGTCCTTTTTATATATTACTGGTAGAGGTGAGGTAGCAGGAGCTTCAAAACATTGCATCTGTAAGTACACTTTGATCATTACAGGTATTATGCTTTTAAGTACTAGACAACATTTACAGATACAAAAATGTTTTATGCGTATTTCTTAAATCTGTCATGAATTTGTGGCTTTAGGAAGTCAAACAGATAATTTGTTAAAGATCAAGCTCCTTTGGCTCCTTTCAGTGGTCAGTCCTCCATCCAGAAAGATACACCTTTACAGAGTTGACCTGCGGCAGCTTCAGATAGACTATTCTGCACCATGGGTTGGTTTAAACTGATATGGTTATTTATTTTTGCATGATTCATTGAAATTGATAAACATTCCAGCTTCCTTCCATCTGTTTTAACCCATATTAGGATGAAGGACTGGTTTGATCCCTGCTTACCTGCACTTATATGTAACGTAAAGTAACGTAAACCTTTCCATAACAGCCTCTGCATACCGAGTCTTTCTATCCATTGAATTTCCATTTCCATCCTTTCTGTGATTTATGTCAACATGTTTTTCACCATGTAATAACTCTAGTCTAGAGCCGTGTATATTAAACTCAGCTGGCTTTAAGGTGAAGCTTACATTTCAATTAATGATTTTATTTTATTTTATTTTTTGTGTGTGCCTCTGATTCAATTTAACTTCCTTCTGGTCATTTTAGCAGCGAACAGCAGGAGGCCGTGACACAGCCTGAATGATTATTGCTTCTGGTTTTGTCATAAACACACCAGCTTTCAAAGACTTGGTGGGGTACAAGGCACTTTGAAAAATCCATGTGATGAAATAAGGCGTAAGACAACAGAGGGACTCGATCAGACATAAAACAATCAAGCGCCACTCTGAAGTTTGAAATATACAAAACTCAGGCAAACGTCACTGAAAAAACTATATACCAAGCAACCATTAGAAATGGCACACTTGAAAGGTTCAACCGTAAATGCTGGTGAATGCAAACAAGCTTAAAACATTTAACTTGTACATTAAATTCCGTAAAGGCTTTTGAGTTCATACATTTAAATAGCATGTCGACCACTGAAATGTAAAAAGATTTCCAATTTCTAGCTGTAAGTCAAATTTATTTAATGCTATTGATCAGTTGAAGATTAAAAGTCCCTGCCAAGTAATTATAGTCATTAGATTAGTGCTGCTAAAGCAAGATTGCAGTAATGCAATATCAGTCATTGAACCAGGCTAGACTCTGTCAGCTGACCACTGATAAAATAAGTGGTGATCAAATATGTTTATTATTGCGTAGGCTTGTAATCAATAAGAAAAATCAATAAATAATCAAAAACACTGAAAGGAGAATGGGAAATATAGCATATCAATGTCCAGAAAGCGCTCCATATAAAAAATAATCTTGGAATTATATAGAATTAACAAAAACTTACAGATATTAAAGGTGCTCTGAATTCAAACAAATGATTATAAAATAATGTATTTTAAAAGAAGTTATCCAAGCAAATAATTGGAAAGATATACTTCATTAATGACCTTCAACAAAGTCTAAAGTTCAGTCACGACACCCAGGTATGATCATATCAGGGCCTGTACAATAAATCACTTAATTAGAACCCACAACACACTGGAAACATAAAGTAGGTCAAAGCATGCCCAAAGCAGCAAACTGTGATAGAAATAAGTTAAAGAACATATTAAAACAAAGTCAGTGACATTCCTGATTTAGCTAGAAGTGAAGCAATGCTCAAAAACAGCATCAATACGAGAGATCAAATGCAAAACTCCAAATCTGTCTCATATTTGCCTAAGAAGATGTAAAACTCCTATAGAAATATCTGAAAGGCTAAAACATGGAGGTGGAAGTTGGACCATGACATTAGGTATACTTGGATTGGGAGGCAGGTTGAGAGTGCAAGCCCAGCATAAAAATATGTAAATTAAGAAATAAAAAATAAACAGGTCTGTCTTTGAATGGTTAAAAAACTTGGACTTAAATTATTTGTGATGATTTGATAATGCCGTCAGGCTGTTAATGCCTCACATGACCAGCTAAAATAAAGTAATTATTTTAATAATATTGCTCCATAAGCAGTTTCCATATGTTTCCCATGGTCTGTGATGATATGGTAAAAAAAAATACCTTTGAGCACCAACTGTATTTTGTTATAATTTTGAAAAATACATCTGAATCTTTTAATGTAAAAGAAAAAACAAATACTGTCATATTTTAAAAATTCAGCATAGAGTAATCAGATAATATTAGATGAATTAACATGTTTGCAAAATAATCCATGTATGAAAGGCTTAGTTGCCTTCGTCTGCATAAACCAGCACATTGATTTCAGCCTGGATAAAATCACTTAATTTATCTAGATGTTTATCAACATGTTACTGGAGCTTCCACCTAAATAAAATTGTATAAAATGCAAGTGCATAGATGATTTCTGATATAGCAAAAAAAAAATCACTGTAACACTGAATACAACGCTTTTTATTGTCAAAAATTCTGCATTTCTTCTCTGTGAAATTTAGAGATTTACTACAAAAATCCACACAGTAATTATAAAATATCAATTACTTAAATATAACATCGTTAAGGTTAATATCCTAACTACAGAATAACTCACTGTTTTAATGAGATGGTTGTACTGTCACAGTACATATGATGCGCTGGCATCATGGCTGTATGGCAGATGCAATTTAGTGGAAGTACCAGTTAATAACCAATAGATTTCCTTTCTATGATCCAGTGTCTCCAGCAGCAGAGCGGCTGCGTTACATCCGGATTGAAGACGATGACATGCCGACACCGACCCTCTTCACAGAGATGGACACTCTGCAGCAAGAAGGTGGCGAGCTGGAGTGGAAGGAGTCCGCCAGGTGCGCGCCCACCCCCAAAACGCACCCCACCCATATAGTGTTTGTTTATGTGAAAGAGAGAGGAAGGGTCATTACTGGTGGTGATATTAGATGAATCTAGCTGATTTTTATAAACGCACTCTGACATTTCAGTGGGAGAAAACATGATTTAGTTCATAGATGACTACTTTTATCAGTCCGAGTCAAATGAGATTTAAACGTGTATTTTTATTTTGGGCAGAGCGAAAGAATAAACTGTCCAGAAGATAAAATACAAGCACGCTTTTAGGTTGATCTGAGCTGAGGGGAACCCGGCGGCAGCAGTAAAGGCCTCACTTTAAAGGCCTCACATGAATTTTAACATTTTGTTCTTTCTTGATTCGGTTTGTTTTCTTATGATATGTTTGCATCTCCAGGTGGGTGAAGTTTGAGGAGAAGGTGGAGGAGGGAGGGGAGAGATGGAGCAAACCCCACGTGTCCACGCTGTCCTTGCACAGTCTCTTTGAGCTCAGGACATGTCTCCAGAAAGGGACTGTGCTCCTGGACCTAGACGGCTACTCACTCCCACAGATTATTGGTAAGATTAGCATATCCACCAAGCAAACACAACTTTCATTACAGTTTATTGCGTTGAGATTATTGGCTAAACAACTCAATAAATGAATTACAAAAGACTCTCAATCTCACCTAAAGAAAGTACTTTCTGTTCAATCCAAATCTATGGAGTGAGATCCCTGTCAAAAAAGGTGTATGCACAACTGTAACATTTGTTTTTCTGTGGACACGAATTCAACTTTGTGGGCACGAGTAAAAAAATTGTTACGATGACTCTCACAGCCTTTAGATTCATACTCTCAGTCTCACAAATATTTCAGCAGAGTTTTAGGTTCAAGAACTTTATTGACGTATAAATACGCATGCAAACGTTAGAGTTGTGCATACGCCTTACTCCATACAAATCTAGCGAGGTTTACTGAGGCGAGTCAGCATAAAATTTAGATGTTAGTAAGCTTAAGCATATTTTTTATTTAGTTATATTGCATAAAATGGCACACATAAGAGTTTAAATTAAACTAAATATCTTCAAAAAGTGCTGAACAAAATAAATGGTGATAAGTTTTACGATAAAAATGATCAAGATAATAACGTTAGTCATTTCAAAATGTTTTCTAATTATTGCCATTTCATCTTTAAAAGAAAGACCTTTGATTGATAGTCCTTCTTTTTATTCAATAAAAGCATATCGGTGTTATATTCTTTCAGAAATCACATAGGTTACCATAAAATGTGATTGTTTAGCAGTAAAACTAAACCTAAACTTGTTTTTAGTCAGAATAATTGTTTTTTTATTTGCAGAATACTAGATAACTAAATAACTAATAACTTAAGGCCAGACTTTGCTGTTATGGCTTTGTAAGCTGGTAATGCAAAACATTTGAGTGAAATGAAGGCCCACGTTTAAAGCCATCACCTGAAACACGCTGCTACTTTGTGCGACATCATGGATATTTTCACAGAAATTTGATATGAAAATCAGAACCAATCTAGGATACAATTTATAGATAGTTTAAGGTTGATGGTTGCTATCGGGATTCTCCACCCATCCTGCTATTTTTGAAACGTATGGCTTCTGTGGAGATACTAGCAGGGAAGAAAGTGTCATCCGCAACATATTTGTAATGGCCTAACAATCCACTCAGAGACGAAGAAGCTTATACGTTAAAAATACAAATAAAAAAAGTTAAAACACAGTTTGCAATGTATTCTTGGTCCTTAGTTGTTGTCCGATGTCATTAAAGAAAAGAATCAAAGGGTTTCCTTCCTTTTTTCCATCAAAATGAGAAGAAAAAGGCGAAGGACTGATGGCCTGGGAACATTTTCCCTAATATAATCTGGAGAGGAGGTGTTTTCATGTGGGGTTCCTGAAGTTGTTTCAGAAGAGATTGGTGCACTTTACAAAAGGCATATTTAGTAAAGAATTTTGTTTAAAAATATTGAACCAACAACTCAGGGAATCACAAAGAAGGTAAATAGACAATGACACAAATCACAGAGCCAGAATAGTTGTGTCTTCAGGACAACAGTCATTTTTGGAGTGGGCGTTTCAAATCCATGACCTCAGTTTAGTAAAGGATTACGTAGCTGAACTGAAAAGGCTTGTTCGAGCGAGGTAGCCTGCAAACTTGACCCAACTCCACCAGTTCTGTCAGGAGGAATGGGCAAACATCTCAGCTGACTACGGTGACACGTTCGTTGAAAGATTTCCAAAATGTTTGACCAAAGTCATGCAGTTTAAAATGTTAACATCTTGCGAAAAAAACAACAACTTTGTGCTGAAATATTTTCCAAATGAAAATACTTTTCATACGGATGCCTAATGAAAAGAATAAATGGAAAATATAAGTGTTTTTTACAGCCTGGTTTCGGCTATAAACAAGCACTGTCTTGTTTGTCCACATCTTCAACAATTATTCGAGCTACTCAGTGGCAGGAATAAAAAATAAAGAAAAAAGAAACAGCCAACATAACCAAAGTATTGTTACTTGCTATTACTGTTTACCTTGCTTCAAAATGCTGTTTCTGAAAACTATTTGTCCTTGATTGTCTTTCATTGTGGTCTAAAAAACCTGTGAAACATTTTAATTGAGTTCTTCTCCTTGCTAAGAACAAATATATTCTCCAAAAATATTTTGCTGGCAACGAGTTTTGATGTACTACCATGTCTCACAACCACACTGGTGTCCTGAAGTAGCATTCAGTCTCGAGGAGAGAAATCCGTTCGTTTACTCTAAAGCTCGATGAATTCCTTAACCATACGGCTGTATTTTCTATTTTCTGAGTAAAACGTAACGGCATGTATCTCTGGTGAACTAAACATGACTCTGTGCAGATGACATCATTGAGAGGCAGATAGAAGAGGGCATGTTGTCGCCTGAGCTCAGAGAGAAGATCAGCTTTGTGCTCTTGAGGAAACATCGACATCAGACAAAGAAGCCAATTCACCGATCACTGGCCGACATTGGCAAGTCGGGCTCCTCTGCAAGTGAGTGTTCCTGCTGGTAGAATAAACTGCAGATGATAAGTATCTAATAAAGTTCTCTGAACTAACATAATTGTTGTTTTGTAAGCAGAACGTTTCAGTTTGTTTGTTCCTATTCTGCTCATGATACCATCTCTTGAGTTCCCACCAAAATACAAATATTTCTTCATTGGTGATTATTTCCTTTTGCACTGTCACAGACAAGTAACTAGATGTTTTGTGTAGAAATTCACGATGCATATGTTTACCCCACTTGGTAAATGGGCTCATGCTCTCCGGCAGGGCTCATATCCTCTACAGGGGACACATTAATGTTTGATGAGTTCATTATCACTGTAACATTTCCCCATCTCATCAGGGCGCATGCTGCTCAGTAAATCATGAGACATCACCCTTTCAACTATTTTGTTGCTGTTTACCCCTGTGTCTACTCACCCTCCGCCGTCAGGTCGGAGCGTACCTCCCCGTGGCGGAGCGGTTCCAGGTCCAGGTCAGGGGCAAGGGCAAGGGCCAAACTTTAACCGATCCACAGAAGATCTTCGACTGAAACAGCAAGCCGCTAACTACGGACGCCTGTGTGAGTGTTGTGTTGTTGCATGAGCTTTAACAGACCAACTGCTAAAAACATAAAGACATTTTCTAATCCAGTAAAAGTCATTAATCCTCAACAAATCAGCCAAAAATAACTTTTTTTTTCTTTCTTTTTTTTTTTACAAAAACTTCTTGAAAAACAGAAAAAACATTAAACTAAATCCTCTGCAAGAAACCATCTGTAAATCAGCAATGTTAAATTATGTATAATTATTAGTTTGTAAACCTGTCAAATGTTTAAGGTCTCTTAATTTCATGTAGAGATGTTGCAAGAATCAGCACAGCTTACCCGTGGAACTAAAACCGATTGTTGGAAACATGTAGTCCATGCCATGCTATATAATAAAGAGATGCCTAGACTCTTGTAAAACCACTGACAATGTTAGCATGCTCCAGCTCCAACGACATTCAAGCTTGAGATGACCATCCTTGGGATAAATCACCATAAAACTTCCCCATCGCGCTCAAATTTTTCTGATCATAGAACAAATGTCATTAATAGACAAATTACCTCATTAAATGCTTTTTTTAATAGAAAAAATTACTTTGCTATTAACTTAAGGGAAAGCTCAATGTCAGGATGACACAAAAAATGGCTCTAAGGGAGAGTTTCTAAACCCTTTAGATCAATCTCAAAACCCAAGGGAATATAAATCCTGTTACCTCAGACAGAGTGTAACAGCTTGAAATATTTGCATCCTCTAGCATGAAGCTGTACAGTACTTGAGAGAAAACATATGCATCCATGGTTAAATATGGTGGTGGTAGTGTGATGGTCTGGGACTGCTATGCTGCTTCAGTATCGGGTCAACTTCCTCTAATAATTATTGATTCTCAACTGCAGTTCTTTCCACATTTGTTATCATTTCTTACAACTGCGTTTGCTACGACTGCTTTTTGGTCATTTCAACATTGACTTTTTTTATTGACTCGCTTTACTTTTGTCTGGCATTAACGTTTTTGGAGATGTGAAATATTTATGTGTGATACAATGGTGAAAGCCTAATTGTTTTTGTAGGTATGTGAAACTTATAGAGATCACCGGAGGATACAGTGGCTTTTAAAACATCTCATCCAGTGTGTCCTTACGCCTCCATGTTTCTCTAACGTTTACTCCATCATAGAAGTAGACTCCATTGATGCAAACCATGCAGTTCACCAAAAGATGATAACACACTAGAATTAGATGTTCTTAGTGATCTTATATGAAATGCATATGAATTTTTCTGTGTTTTTTTCCTTACAGGTCACGCTCAGAGCCGAAGTATGAATGACATTGCTGACACTCCCAGCACAGACCAGGTAGGTTCTAGCTATAACTTCACAAAGCACCCACTTATTAACTATCTAAAAAAATTTTAGATAGTTAATCAGTAAACTCTTGTTTTCTTCGAAAGATAGTAAGAAAGTCAGCGGTTTTATTCCGCTTTAGTCTTTTTTTTAAACCTTTCTTATCTATGTCTTTGTTAACCTACAAGCCATATTCAATTTCCCCTTTGCAGATCCCTATCATTGGAGGGATCGCCAATCTCCTTCTCCTTCGTTTCAGTTAGGCTTTGCATGCTTGACAATTCCTCGAGTCCCGGCCCTGCATGTCGTCCATCTTTCATTGCAATTGTTGAGTGCCACAGAACGCATGCAGGCACACAGCTCTTGTTTTAATGGAACCGACGTGATAATCCGATTTACACCTCGAGACGCCGGCTTGGGCAGTTGCGAGGGCGGGCTGCTGTTGTGGGGATTAGGGTGCTGAGCTTTGAAACAGAAAAGTTCACAATAAAGTGTCACTGAGTGACAGGGATAACGTGAGGAAATAAAAAGAAAATGATTGGGGATTTGTTTTAGAGCGTATAATGCAACTGTCTTTTGTTAGTTCAGTCCCAGGAACAAGGACTCCTGTGATGAGTGTTTGGCTGGATGTTGACATTGGAGCCGCAAACATACAGTCGGTCACACTCCACAATGTTTTTTTTTGTGTGTGTGTGTTTTGTTGTTGTTACTTTGTGTTTGTGTGTCTGCTCTGCATTGTCTGTGTCAATATCGAGCTGAAGCGGGGAGCCACATGGATCTCGTTGTTCCATCCGCGTGCCTGGTCCTCACATGTAGTCACAGATTGAGGCCGTGGATTATTGGCAAAGCTTCCCGTTGTTGAGAGTCTTTGTGTCTAAGCGTGATTTCCTACCATACCTTGACATGCAGTCAGACAGGTCGGGTTGGGCCAACACGGTTCTCCCTGTCACAGCTGCGTCAGCCATCTTTTGTTTAGCCTCATTCATTTGTTCACTGAGGGTTTTTTTTCTTATGAATCTACACAGGATGTCTGTCTGTTTGTGCAAAATGTAGAGAATCATTAGGTTATTGATAAAATAGTCTTTCCTATTGCGTCAATATTTAGACATCATAGACAGTTCATGAAGTTTTAAGGGAATTTCATGAAGGGTAGTATCATCCTGCAGTGGAACAATAGCAAAACATTTTTAGGAAAGTTTTACTTACAACAAATGTGACAGGTATTTGTGTACATATATTTGAGAACATTAGTGATAACAACAGTATCCTAAGGCCAAGAAATAGAAAATAAAAGCAGTTTAAAGTAGTTTTATGTTATACAGAAATAACCCAAGCCGAACATCCCGCAGAATTCTGTCCATCACCTGAAAGCAGACATGGTAAAAGTACAGCTAGAAATCAACCAACCCTAACCAACGGACCCATGAAAGAAAATAGTCACTTTTTGGCCTTTAAATAAACTACTATTCCTAAAAAAAAACTAACTACGCAGCATTGAGAGCACACCGATTCCATAAATCATCCCACACCAGCATTGTGTTGTAATATACTTTGTTTTTCAAGAAAGTTGGTTTGAGCTGATTAGAAATTGGATGTGGCTAAATACAGGATTGTCCTGAAAATGAACATGTTGGATGGAAACAACCTAACTTGGGTGGAGGTTAACCTTCCAAGCAAGACAAAGCATCTAAGCAGCCCACCAGTGCTATATGGGAGAGTGGCCCAGTCAGAGTCTGGATCAAAATCCATTTGTGAATCTTAAGACGTTTTCCAGAGAAAAATTTCCAAAGCAGCTTGAACCACCTCTCAAAAGTGTTACCAACATACACAAGAGGTACATATACCTGCACCACTTTCCTTTTACGTAAAAAACAATGCACTATGTTATGTTATTCCATATGAAAATCCCGATACAATACAATCTAGTTTGCGGCTCTAGGGCGATAAAGGTCAAGGTTTAAACATGAGACGCTCTTATGCTTTTGTTTAGATGCCTGACCTGAATGCATAAATGTCCAAATGGAAAGTTTACTATGAAATAAGGATACCCTTAGCAACACTGACGGGAGAAACAGGGTGAATGGAGGAAAGGTAGAGATGATGTTAATGCACCTGAATGCTAAGGGGACGTGAGTGGAATCCGAGGTGAGGGGTACGTGTGGGGGCTGGGTTATTGGAGGGAAGGCAGGTTGCTCTCTTCTTAGCAGGAGGAGTGTTCTCAGCAGCTTTAAGGTTGACACTCATGGGTCGATGGGTATTGTTCTTGTGTATTGTTCCTCGGGTTCACAGAATAGGAGACAAGGATTTAATTTGGTGAGGTTTTCTCTGAGAGTCATTTTCTTTAAGATCAAGAATCAAGATCAAGAATCAGTTTATTTATATAGCGCCAATTTACAACAGGTGTCGTCTCAAGGCACTTTACAAAAAATCAATTAAAATCAAGGATACATTCTAACAAATCAATTTGAAAAAGTTTCCAATCTAAGGAACCCCAGCAGATTGCATCGAGTCATTGACTTGCAGCATTCACTCCTCTGGAATCAGCAGACCAAAACAAT
>JAVLVB010000371.1:303778-330982 GCA_032876305.1 Orestias chungarensis | reverse complement strand
TGGTCTGGACCCTGGTTTGTCAGTAATTTGGGGAGTTAATAAATTTGGCCATATTTCTAGAAAGAAGAGCTGCTCCGTCCAAAGTTGGATGGATGCCGTCTCTCCGGATCAGACCAGGTTTTCCCCAAAAGGTTTTCCAATTATCAATGTAACCCACACCGTTTTCTGGACACCACCTAGATAACCAACGGTTGAATGAGAACATGCGACTAAACATGTCGTCACCGGTCCGATCAGGCAGGGGACCAGAGAAAACTACACAGTCCGACATTGTTTTTGCAAACTCACACACCGAAGCAACACTAATTTTAGTGACCTCCGATTGGCGTAACCGGGTGTCATTACCGCCAGCGTGAATAACAATGATGATTGTTTTGAAAGCCCAGATGATTTGGGAGCTCACAGAGAGGAAGGCTATGCTCTTCCCAATCCTTGAAAAGGAATTAAACATAAGTTGCTTTTTATGTACATTCACACGGATTCAAATTGTATATATATATATATATATATATATATATATATATATATATATATATATATATATATATATATATATATATATATATATATATATATATATATATATATATTTTATTTATTTATTTTTAATTTTTAGTCTACATTCAAATTTTTCAAGGCAACCTGAATGGTTTCATTCTGATATCCTTAAAATAAAATCTAAATTGTCCCATTTCCATATGTGGTTCTAATTAGTAAACACATCCATTCTGAGTATAATCAGTTGCAGACTAAACCAGAAGGTCCCAGACGTGGTCAATGTAGATGTAAAAATGGCTTTAGATCGAACCACAGGCGACGGCATCCATTGTAACTTCCATAAAGTGCCTTGTGAAGCCTATTTTCTTCTGTTCATGTGGGTCGCTTTGGGTTCGTCAACCATTAGCACATTTGTCGGAGGGGGAACGCATTTATGTAGCAGCAGCGACGACCACACACGTGCACACACAGAACAATAAAAAATTAAACATCAGGTTTCAGAAAAAATCGGAACTGAGGATTAATGGAATTGGTCACGGAACCGAGGGATAACACAAAGAGGTTCTCCAGGTGAAGTTTAACACCAGGTTTAATAATCAGCCAGCTCCATATCTACTCCAGCTGTTGACCTAATGACCATAAATCTTTAATGATCTAGCAGCTCTGGTTCAACTGCGTCCTCCAGTTGAGACCTGATAGCCCTGGGCCGAATTAAACAAACACACAGACACAAACCATCCAGCTTCCAGCTAATCAGGATGGTTTCTGATGCTGATTCACACATGGATATCTGAACGGATGCCTTCGTACATGCAGTGGTGGTGTGGCCTGAAAATTATCTTTTAAATCTGTCTCATCATTTCTTTCCCTTTTTTCTGCAGCTAAAAAACAAATTCATGAAGAAAATTCCCAGAGACGCTGAGGCATCCAATGTGTTAGTGGGTGAAGTGGATTTCCTGAACAAGCCCTTTGTCGCCTTTGTCCGTCTGGCCCAGGCCACGACACTCGGAGGCCTGACAGAGGTGCCGGTTCCCACCAGGTAAAAATGCCAAACATCCTCCTTTCAACCCTGCAGCTGAAATCTGCACCGCCAGAACATCCCTTGCCTCTGCTCTCATCTGCAGATTCCTCTTTATTCTCTTGGGACCCCAAGGAAAGGGCAAGTCATATAATGAGATCGGCCGAGCTATAGCAACCCTGATGGTGGATGATGTAAGTGTCTAACACTGTGTACTAAAGAAAATGCCTCAGTGACATGCCATCTTTGTTAGGTGGAGCATTGCTGACAGTAACACTGTCTGGGAAGAGCGGTTATTATTTTCAGACCAAGCGAGGATCTGCTGCTGAAGCCCAAACACAACATGTTTATTTGAACTCTTCAGTCCATTCGGTCTGGATTAACAGTGTTTGACCAGATCCCAGTTAAATTACTGGATCACTTGGAGGCTTTCAAATGCAGGAATTTTATTTTCTTTAGTCATTATGTTTTGTTTTTTTAGATGCAATGTGCTGAAAATGCAAAATAAATAAATACATGTGCAGCCAACTTCAACTGGTCAGCTACATTAAAATAACTCAAAGTCTCTAACTGATGAATATATGACGCCAAGGAAGCGAGGTCTCGATCCATCAGTAGCATTTATTGCCCACCAAATCTGTAAACACAGATGGGCAAACAATCGTAACACATGAGAGGGTAGAATCAGTAGCATACCTGTGACATAATGCACTCGTTTGCACCTACTGAGCTAACAATCGCGGACATTTTTGGCGCTACATTGCATATTTACCATTAAAATTGCAACAAAAATAACACAAACGTTGTAAAGTATCTTTCCATCAAAAACTAGAAGAACAACTAAAACAATACAGTACGTAAATAACATTAAACAATTCGGTACACGGAAGAAACTTAAACACATCTTACCGCTTCCAAATCGTCCAAAGACTGAGGACGACTTTATGTGTGTCACCTCAATTATCATCCCATCAAAAACAATAGCAACGACTAAACTTGCCCCCATGCCTTACTTACATTGTACATAAATATTTTGTGAAGTTCACTCAAAAACAAAAGGTTTATTCTTAACACTATTACATATGCATATAAACGGATGAGATTATTTTCTGATCGGTAAACTTTATATGTAAGATGATCAATATAACGCCATAGGATTGTGTGTGTGGGGGGGGGGGGGGTTCTTGTAAATAGCTTCCCAGCGCAGGTTGATCAATTTTCACATTCAATGCAAATACACTTTGCAGACACAGAAACAACACAAAGCTCTTGTGCTCTTCATCCTTTCAGATCTCAGGTACTTCTCCAAACTTTGAAAAAAACTAAATCGAGACAAATGAAGAATGACCGGCTATCTGCCATGGCCAACACAGCGTTTAAATGTCTTCTATCTCATAACCTTGGGGGACTACAACTCCAGTCCACAAGGGTCAACATTCTGTAATTCTCAGATGGTCTGTTTCCCATCAAACCCGCATTTAGTTAACATGCATTTGAGCAGAGATCTGTAGAGTTTGGTTGTATTCTAAGGTGTCAGCTTAGCTGACACCTTAGAATACGGCCTGTAAAAGCTCCACAATATAAACCCTTAAGAACTGCAGGTCTGCTTTTACTGACTCTTCTAAAGAGCTGGCTGCTGAAATTGTGTCAGATTCTATTTCTTGAATATTGATCCAAAATTAGGCGGATTTACCAAAAGCTTGTGTCTGCAGTTTGTGGATTTCAGTTACGTATTTTGTTCAAGCACATTTAAAATTTTATAAACCTTTTTACATACCTTTTTTTGTTGTTGTTGTTGTTGGTGGGGTTTTAAACATCATGAAAAACAACATTAAGCTGCAGCAGCCTTTTCTTTTACCTCTCTCTTCCCCTTCAAGCTTTTCAGCGATGTTGCCTACAAAGCCAGAGATCGGGAGGACCTGATTGCCGGCATAGATGAGTTTTTGGATGAAGTGATTGTGCTCCCACCAGGAGAATGGGATCCTAAAATACGCATTGAGCCACCAAAGAAAGTCACCACAGCTGACAAAAGGTTTGTGTTTTTCCTAAGCTCAAGGAGCTGTGCTACAATTGGAGAGAACGTGTCTGCAATCATCCACAATGTTAAAAGCCGCTTTCTCCTCTATGACACAGACTTAGTAGCAAAATGCATTGCGCTGCACATGAAAGCAAGACATAAGGGCTTAATGACAGGTGTAATCGTGCCTTTCTGTCGGCAGCAATCAGACTTAGTGATCATTGTAAAGGTCCTTCTGACTCTCAGCCGTTACTTCTTCTCTGCAGAAAGTCAGTGTTTTCCGTGAACGAGCTGGGTCAGATGAACGGTACGGCCGGGAAACCGGGAGGTCTCTCTGAGGATGAGGAGATGCCAGCGCAGCACGAACTGGGAGAAGAGCTGGCCTTTACTGGTCGGTAGGTAGTTCAGAGGACACGGGCGATCTGTTGATAGTTTTGGGTACAAACAGCAACAATCTGGCATAAGGCAAGGAAATCTGAATTAGACGGTGGAGCCCCAAAAATGTCAATACAGTTTCTCTTCATTATGTGAGCTTTACACCTACTTTTTGAAACTTATAAGATTTTACTAAGTGAACATAAAAAAAAGCAAAAATGTGCAGTGGATGCAAAATAGGCTGTCAATATATTTTTTAATTAATTAGGTTAATTAATACAGATATAAAAACTTTGCTCAATTTCAATGCGCAATTTTAAAAAAGCTTGCATAATACCATAACTACAGTCTGGTTGGGTACATTGCTGCCATCAGTCAGAGGACTGCACAACAGTGGCATTGTATAGAAGAAGCCTTTTATTCTAATTAAAGTTTTCCGACCTGTGGAGTATTGAGTTGTAATCAGATGAAACCAAAGCACCTCTAAAGGGTTCATTTGTCGATGGTTCAATTTTCATGAGTCAACCTTGATGAAATCATGAAATTTTCTAAATATCAGTCTACAACATTTGACAAGAGAAATCCCGTTTAGGATACGGTTTCTCTTTTGTTCACCCGAAGTACTTGGAAATCAAAGTCAATCGTGTTACTTTCATCTAGGAAACAAAAAAGCAGTTTAGTTTTTATTCCACTTGTTTGTCTGAGAAAACATTCAAACGTAGTTGAGGAATAGCAGATGATGAGTTCTATCTCCAGTGATATCCCTTGGCCTTTTTATTGAGCATGCAGAACAGAAGGTTGGTTTTATTTCCTTATCTTCTCCCAGAATCACCTCAAGATTTTAGTATTTGACACACTTTCTACCCAGTCTGCACAACGTAAGCTGTAATATGAGAACAGAAAGCTATTTACTTTGACTGCAATTAACATAATAACGCACACAAAAGCAGAGATGTTTTTTTTAACTAAATGCATGATATACGGACTACTTTCTCATTATAGCCATTTACATATATATCAATTTGAACCATTGCAGATATGAATTCACAGAAGAGAAAAAGCAGGAATATTCTCCTTTAGTATAAAGGAGAATATTTTACTCTGCACTTCAGTTTGAGAGTAGCGTTGTGACCCCTGAGTATGTTCCTATGTTAGTTTCTGTGGAGGCCTGTACCTGGACCTAAAGAGGAAATTGCCGTGGGTGCCCAGCGACTTCTACGAGGGTTTCCACATCCAGTCGATCTCTGCCGTGCTCTTCATCTACCTGGGCTGCATCACCAACGCCATCACCTTTGGCGGCCTCCTCGGAGATGCCACAGACAACTACCAGGTAACACGTTCTCACATACGAGAATAGGAACTTTTGCATTTTTTTTAAATTCATGAATTACTTATAATTTATTTAAAAGGACAAATAACTATTATTACTGGAACATCTGGATTGGTAGTTGCCATGGCTTTCAAGTGGCTGTCCTAATTTCTTATCCAGTCTCTTTCCGCAGTTTTATTTTGTTTCTTATTGCATGGAACCTACATGTCATTGTCATTGTCCCTTCAGTAAAACAATGAAAACCAGTAAATGGAACAGTCACATGTGAATGTGTCAAATTTTAGCCTAAGGGGGATTTCCATCAATAGTCCCTCAACGGATTGAGGTATTTAAAAAGGACAACATTAAAAACACATTACTGACATTAAGATGCTCTCCCATGCCAGTAGGGCCATTTGTTTCCCATTATAAGCTGCAGTATCCCTGTAAATATTACACACAATTATTACTTCCTACAGATTTGACCTCTGAATTTACTTTTTGTTTGTTTTTTTGTTTGTTTTTGCTTGAATGCAAACCGACTGGAAGCTTTCCTGAAGGTGCTGAAGTGTTTCACAACGAGTTGCTCCTGACTGCCTATACCTATTAACTGAGGATGTTCTCTGAACGACAGTCAGCTCTACTCTAGATGATACATGTTGAATCTTTTGGCTCACTTGATGGAGCTGGAGTATCTACTAATAATTATGTATTTATTATAAAATATAAAAGAGGATTTATCCTTTGTGGCTGTGTTTAGCTGAGAAAACCTTTCCTAAATGTAATAAACTAAATGAAAGAAATTATAATTATTTATTTTTTTGAAGAGTTATAAAGAGAAAATTCAGAAGAGGAAATTTCAGTCTGAGAGAAAGTTTGTTGTTGAACTCTAAATTTAATCAATTAGGATGTCAGAAAATGACTTAAGGGATTTGATCAACCTTTATTATGCAAGGAAAAGTTTTGATGGCAACTATACCAATTTTGTCGAGCTGGTATAGTTTAAATTTAGATTTTAATGACCAGACATTCAATTGCATGCAAACTAAAAGAAATGCGCATTAACACATCTCGTTCTGTCTAAACTGGTTGAGGTATTAGCTGTTGCTTTTTGATTTTAGCATTTCTTTTGACACTCTTAGTTTACCTCCTCCTGTCCCAATCAAACCCTCTGCATTGCCTCAACCAGGGTGTGATGGAGAGTTTCCTGGGCACGGCGTTGGCTGGAACTGTCTTCTGCCTCTTTGGCGGTCAGCCCCTCATCATCCTCAGTTCCACTGGACCCATCCTGATCTTTGAAAAGCTCCTTTTTGAATTCAGCAAGTGAGTTTTTTGTTTTTTCTCTACTGTTGGATCAAATGCTTTAAAGCAGACAGATACTTGACCTCTCACAATTCATAATTGACATATTTACGGCGTATACTTGATGGCATAAAGAAGTACACTGCATCCTGTTTTGAATTGATTTGGACAGAAATTCTTCTTATTAAATGTGCCTCTTTAAAACGATTTCCTTCCAAAGGAGCAACGGCATAGACTACATGGAACTGCGCCTGTGGATCGGCATCCACTCCTGCCTGCAGTGTTTCATCCTCGTAGCATCGGATGCCAGTTACATCATCAAGTACATAACGCGCTTCACAGAGGAGGGATTCTCGAGCCTCATCTCCTTCATCTTCATCTCTGACGCCATCAAGAAGATGGTGGGCTCCTTCAAGTACTACCCCATCAACACTGACTTCAAGCCAGACTACGTCACCACCTACAAGTGCGAATGCCTGGCCCCAGACCCGAGTGAGTTCACCCCTTGGCCCAGGAAAATCAGTGGGGATGGTTATCGGTCAAAGTAGCTGTAAATAGTGGACACACTTCAATAATAGAATCATTGTTTTTGTTAAATGGAAAAAAATTGGATTGAGCATGTTTTAAAAACGTTACATATATCCGGCAGAATGTATCTAAAAGGCAAAAAAAAAGAATGGCAGAGGGAAAAACACTAAAGATTCAAAGGATTTGACTTGATGTTATGAATTTAACATCTTTAGACTATTACTTTGCTTTAGATTTTATTTAGATTTGATCACTCTAAAAAAAAGATATGATGAATCTGATTAATCAAAAAAAAATGTGAATTTTCTTAGTTCTACCTTTTTCATTCTTTAGCTAAGGTAATTCCAGACTGATTTTGATCACAGAGGCTCTATAGAAGCTGAAACATACAACATATAACCTGCAACACTCTCTGCCAAAATTTACTATGTGTGTCTGTCCCATTCAACTGGGGCAAGAAGGAAGATTTTACTCCCGATGAAAGCATTTAGCCCCTGTTAACATTTTCCTCAAGTAATTGTGTCATGGAGAGAAGAAAACTGGAACTTTTCAGTTACTTTAGTAGACTGCTAAAGTAATACCTAATGATGCTGAAATTATGAATATAGAACCAATTTACAAAACTTAATCCCAAGGCATTTTACAAGAAAATCAATTTAAATGATGGATATCATAAACAAATGAGTTTAAAAAAATGTTCATAGCTTTTTTAATTCAAGAAGTCCAAACCTCTTGTATAAATTTTTCAAACTTTCAGGAAAGCATCTGAAGTACTGTACTGTTGTCTTAAACTAGACTAATCCACAATCATTATTAAAAAAACAGGTACCTCTTTAATTCCAATGCAACTAACATTAGACATTAAGGAAGGTTTTAGATGTCTACTGATACGTTGGGTTTTTTGAACATCATAGAGACCAGCAGTAGTTTCTGTAAACATTGATTTCTGTAACTGATTTGTCTCTTGTTTGCTTTCACCACGCACAAACAATTTGGCTGCTGCCTTTTGCAAGTGAGTACCGTTTTGTTCGTCCGCATGTGTCTGTGAGCGCTCACAGCAATGTCCAGCAGTGGAATTCTCATCATGTTTTGCATTTCTTTTTGCTTCCCTTTTGTTTTCCTCCTCACCCACTCTTATTTTCTGTCTCATTACCTCACGTGTGTCTGTCGGTGTGTGTTTCCACCATTCACTAACAGTGGCTGCAATCATCTTCAATGGTTTAGTTCCAATGCCAGATAACAGCTCTAGTATCTCTGGGGTAAGTGTTTGTTCTTACTTTTTTTTAAATGAAATTTCTGTTCTTTGTGTTGTACCTGGATGTGTCCAGACTCTTAAACCCTTTTGACTGCAAAATAAATAACAATTGTAGAAAGGCGCTAAATTGCTTGTTTTCAGCTAACCCCAATATCACCTATTTGTGACAGAAGATGCTTTGCTCTCCTATTTTCCCCTTTGTTTGTTTCGTACCATTGATCCTGCCACCATCTGACTCTTCTCAGTTGTTTTTTAACTTCAAACCCGTGCTGACAATTTTCTCTGTCCGTCTCTTTGCCGAAACGCTTCACTTTTCGCCTTCTCCTATATGCCCAACACTGCCCCCCACCATCCCAGTTGAATGGGACAGCTCTGGACTGGAGTCAGCTGAGCAAGAAGGAGTGTCTGAAGTATGGAGGCTCCTTGGTCGGCAAATTCTGCAAATATGTCCCTGATCTGGCCCTTATGTCCTTCATCCTCTTCTTTGGCACCTACTCCATGACTGTCTCTCTCAAAAAGTTCAAGTTTAGCCGCTATTTTCCTACAAAGGTAGTATAATTGTTTTTAAAATACTTTGTCGCCAATGTAAATCTACAAATAACCAGATTTTTATTGTCCCACCAGCTAAGGAAACTAATCAGCGACTTCTCGATCTTCATGTCCATCATGACGTTTGTCGGCCTTGATATGTTGGTGGGACTCAAAACTCCCAAGCTAATCGTCCCAACTGAATTTAAGGTAAAACTAATTCTTTTGTAGGGAGTCCCTCTGGTGACATGGTGAAAAAATGTATATATATTACGTGGCCATGTATTAATAACGCGTGGGAACGAGATCCTATTCCGTGGCCATGACTTGTTTAACACTGTGGTAAAGTCAGAGGAGCTCCGTAGAGTTAGTGTCCTCCTGTCCGGGCCGTTGCAGGCAGACTTATTGCAGCTTTGGCTCTTCGGTTTCTCCTTCCTTGGAAACACGCTTGTTGATGGGGACCGTCAATAAAGATCAGAACCGGACACTCTTAAGAAACAAGATTAAATATCTTTCTTGTTATGGCACAAAACAATACTGTTGAATTAGGATTACACAGATGGGGCACATTGTTTTTCTCCAAGTTTAACAGTAAATATTTTTTTTCATATTTCTCTAATAGCTCCCACATCATGTAACCCACATAATAAAGATTAGTCTCAAGTTGTTCTTCTAGATGGCACAGATGAGGAACACTTGTTTTTAACCAAATTTAAACCATGACCCGGCTGACACAGATAAAAACAAGTGAGCCTAATCTGTGTAATCCTGTAGAATATTTCCACGTAATTGTTTTGTCATTGTGTGCCATAACAAGAAAGCAATTAATTCTTGTTTTGTCAAGGGTGTTCGGTTCTGAACTTTATTGACGGTCCCTAAATCAACCATCATGTTTCCTTCATCTGCCAGCGCACGAGGGAGACACAGTTAACACTAAGGAGCTCTTCAAACTTTACTGCTGTGTGAAACAAGTTGTGGCCACTGAATAGGATCTCGTTCCCACGCGCTATTAAATGTGGCCTCGTAATTATTATTTTTTTAACTATGTCACCAGAGGAGCCCCATTATTCAGTTTTAACAGAAGAAAATAATTTTTATACTAAATGTTCCTGCAATGAATGCAATTTTATGGATGTTAAGCTATTCGTTTAGAGTTCAGTGTTTTGCAAATAAAAAATATATATATATAACATTTCCAAACATGATAACCGATCCTACATTGAAATTTTAATTTTTTTAAAAATTAGAAATCTAGAAATAAACACTGGGAGAAAAAACTATTTCTGATCTTGAAAACTGTTAATGAGTTCTTCACATTGCTGGGGAGAAAATGTTGGCCCACTTTTCTTTTCAGGATTCTTTTCTTTTCACTCACTTTGAAAAAATTTTCAAAGATTTTTTTTGTCAGATGTTGTGGAATAATTTTCTTGTCAACTAACAGAATGTTTTGCCCAGTGTCCTGGGAATTATCCAAATGGTTTTGGCAAAAGTAAACTAGGACCTCGTTTGTTTGGGGCTTTATTACATCGGCCATGGTCTTGAAACTGCCGCCTTTATCTTAGTGATAAATCTCAGTCATTGACTTTAACTAAGGCTGGTAAGGCCTCAAGAGATTAAGATGTTTTGGGTTGTTTCATAACCTTCTGGATAAGTCATTTGTTTTCTACTTTTAAATTTATTGTGGTTAAATGTTTGGACTACAAGCTGCCAGTGATGTTGTGTGTTGCCTGAGATTCCATTAGTTTAAAATGATTTAAATTTACAAGCCTTTGAGGACTCCAAAAATGTCATTTTTGTTTGGGTTTTTTCAGCAAGCACAAGGGAAGTGAATGAATATTTACATTTGCATGCTCAGAAGCAAATTACTCATCTCAACCAATTGGTTACCGTTTATCGTAACTGCATTGTTGTCCAGGAGAAGGTTCAAGTAAATGATTCCATGCAATCTACTGGCTTCCCTTGGATAGAACTTTTTTAACCACTTTGATTAATGACCTGAACTTGACTGCATTGTTTAATAATTATAATTAAGTGGATGGTTTATATGATTGGACTGGTTGAATTGAAATTTTATTAAACTATTCTATTATACCGGCCTAAAAAAGTTTTTGTTTTCCATGACAATGAATGAAAGAGTTTTTAGACTTAAGACAGATTCTCTTCTCTCTGCAGCCAACAAGGCCGAATCGCGGCTGGCTGGTGATGCCTTTTGGAAAGAATCCATGGTGGATATATCTGGCCAGCTTCGTTCCTGCTCTGCTTGTGACAATCCTTATCTTCATGGACCAGCAGATCAGTGCTGTCATCGTTAACCGGAAGGAGAACAAGCTGAAGGTACATTCGCCTTCATTCTTTCACTGTATGAATATAAGATTACTGCACGTTCACATTTAAATTTTATCGTTGGAAAAACAGCAAAAAGTATGTGTTTGGTTCCCATGGCAGAAAGGTTGTGGCTACCATCTGGACCTGTTCTGGGTGGGGGTTCTTATGGCCGCTTGCTCTTTCTTGGGGCTGCCCTGGTATGTGGCTGCCACTGTCATCTCCATCGCCCACATTGATTCTCTGAGGATGGAGAGTGAGTCCAGCGCTCCAGGAGAGCAGCCGCAGTTTCTAGGAGTCAGGTTGGTCCATGTCAGCATGTTCAGAAAGATCCCAGACAGATACAGTTACTACAACGCTCACGCTGTTAACTGTAGTAACCAGAGTTGGATAGTATACCTTATACTTGATTAATATTGTCATTAAGTATTTTATTTTAACATTTCTAAATAAATTACGCACCATGACTAACTTTACTAAATGAAAAAAAAAGATCTTCATAGAAGTTAAATTTGATAAAGACTCATCTACGGTGAGTCTTGTTGTTTGTTCCCAAGCTTTGTTATTCTACTATTTTCAACCAGAGTTGTGACAATAGTGCAATTTGGCAGTGGAATTACTCTAGACCTGTTCTAAAGCACTGTATTATGTATCTATCTATACTCATTTTCTTATTTTGGTTGTTAAAATAACCTAATTCGCAAATAACCTTACACCATTTTTAATAAGAAATCAGATGTAATCTTTCTTCTGTGTTAAATCTACAGAGAGCAGAGAGTGACAGGAATTTTGGTTTTTGTTCTGACTGGAGTGTCCATTTTTCTTGCTCCAGTTCTTAAGGTAGGAAACACACTAAGCTTTGTAGGTAATGTGTCCGTGTTTGTGCTCTTCGGACTCTACACATTTTGTCATGTTGCGACTCAAACGTCCGCGTATTTAATTAAGCATTCATGTGATACACTGACTCAGAGTAGCAGAGCAGAGCAAAGCAAATTAGTGAAAGAGGAATAAAGAGGATATTACCTTTTGACAGACACAAGCAATTGTATTTGCAGTTTTCTACAGGCTATGCGGAGGGTACAGCAAACATGTGTGCGAAGAGCTCCTATTGAATGACACGAAAATAGAGAACTTTTGGCCTACATCTATATTACTGGGTGTTTTAGGATACATTTATCGTATATCGGCCCGATCTTCGTGGCAAAGCATTCTGCTAAAGAAACATTTATTAGATGTTCAGTCCCTTCAGTCAGTGCCACAAAAAAAAAACATGTTACAAGCTGTTTAATCTGTGCTGTCTGTCTTTGTTGTTGCTTTAGTTCATTCCTATGCCTGTGTTGTATGGCGTCTTCCTCTACATGGGTGTAGCTTCCCTCAGTGGGATCCAGGTACGCCATGCCATCTGTTTGTTGTTATCTATCTTGATAAATTGCTTTTCTTTTTGTCTGGCCATCGTGCCTGTTGGTATGCCGACAGCAGATGGGAAGTGGCTTAATGAAAGCTGACAGACGAAACAAAGACATAATCAACTGGACTGGATAGAGATATTCTGATGACAAACCCTCTGAGGATTTATAATGAGCTCTAAGTTATTAAACTTTGTCGGATGGAGAAAAAAGTTTCTTTCTGTATGTTTTTTGTCCACTGTAAATAAAACATAACTGCAGTTAACGGTTTGTTTTCTTAACCATTCGAATGGGTTTACATATAATTCTGTGGACGCTGTCCTTCCTCAGTTCTGGGACAGGATTAAGTTGTACCTGATGCCGTCCAAGCACCAGCCTGACTTCAGCTATCTTCGCCACGTTCCTCTGAGGAGGGTGCATCTGTTCACTCTCATCCAGATTATATGTCTGGCCGTGCTGTGGGTCCTCAAATCCACCTTCTTAGCCATCATCTTTCCTGTCATGGTATGTTCAGGTACACCGTGTGCATGAATCACTTTTATCCAGCCCTTGTTGACATGAACAGATTTCATAATTGAGCTCATCTTCTACGTTATCACAGAACATGGAATAAAAACAGATACGGTGACATGCAAGAGTGATGTGTGATAGACTTACTCAGTGTCATATTTATAGTCGTGAAGAGGAAGGAAAATTGCACATTTTTTTGTTTTCTCTTTATGGAGAAAATTATCAACTAATGATGATTTAAAACTTCTCTGGATTCTTAATTGTATTTAGTTGGGGTCACTCGTGAATATCATTTGAACTTGCGTTCATTTGCAGTTTAGTTTAGCTCTCGCTGTTTGTGCTTGTATTATTTTCCAGATGAAAGGTGAACCTTCAGCTCAATTCTAGGTCACATGCTACCTCTCAATGTTCAATAAAAGCCTCCTCAAGTCTTCTCAACTTGAGTGTATATTTAAAAACTATTGCTACTCCTACTTAAAGCAACACTAAGTAACTTTTCAACCTTGATAAAATATTTCCATAACTTTGATGTCGACTTACATCTCGTTGAATGGTACCTCTGTAATGGCCCTAGGGCGTCCGTATGGATTATTAACCGGCACTACGAAACTTTGAGGCGGGTGGTAGGAACCCTGCCACACAAAACAGCTCAAAGTTCTGCAGCTAACATTTTGGATGTAGTTAAGATAAAGAGAGAATAACGAACTGATTAAGACAACAGATGCAACAGATGTTGTTATTATAGTTAATATTATCTCCAGATTCTATAAAGTCATGCAGCCCCAAAAATAAGTATAACTCCTAAACAAAGACATAAACCATTAGGTAAACACTTTATATCGTCACTGAAAACCCTTTACCTTGTTCTACCATATGTACTACCTGGCAATGTTTATTCTGCATCAGCCTGTTATTTGGCAACCGTGTTATTTATAGGAGTTATTTTTTTCATTGAACTCTTTCAAATGTACATTTTGTGTGTCTGATGATATTCTAATTGATCTGACATAACAAACTATGTTTTTTGATGTTACCCACGGCTATTTTGGCTTTTACTTGCGTAAAAACAAGTCGCAGTAAAGTAGACATGGCTGCTCTACCCATGTTTGGTGATGCTACAGCCTAACCTGGATGAGAGACATATTTGTGTCAAACACCAGATCCTGGGTCTGATGGTGGTGCGAAAGATGCTGGACATGATGTTCTCTCAGCATGACCTGGCCTGGGTGGATGACCTGTTGCCCGAGAAAGAGAAGAAGAAGAAGGAAGAGGACAAGAAAAAGAGGAAGGAGAAGGAAAAGAAGAAGCCAAAAGCAGAGGATAGCGAGGAAGAGGTGACAAATCCAAACCTGTCCTGCCCTCTGCAGGAATGATGATAGCACTGTTGGCTGACTGACATCTGTGCTGTGTGCAGGAGAAGTACCATGGCTACACCAACCACTCCCCCAGCTCAGAGTCGGACCTGGATCGCAGGTACTGTGTTCTAAAACTGCACATCCCCTACAAAGACCTGGTCTACAACGATGTAGCTCAGTCTCAGTGGGGAGCTTACTGCCAGAGTGCTGCCACGCGTAGTGCATTTTAACATGTGACCCTTAGAGGGAAATCTATTTTTGCTGTTTTTCTACCAAATGTGGAAAACAATAGAAAGTTGTAGTTCATATTTGAGCTAATTCCCTGTTGTTTATCCTATTCATGCTCCCACAGCACATCAGAATACATGTCCTGGCATGCTGTGGAAAAGGTCTCTTGTTTACCTGCCTGAATTCAAATGCTCTGTTTCCCTCTTTGAATTTAAATTCTCTGTCTATATTTTCGCATTTCTTTGCCCACTGTTTTAGTTTCTACCTTACAGGCTCGCAAAATCAATAAAAAGGTCATCTATAAATGAACTATGATTCAGAAAAAGAAGCAAATCTTGACTGGAACAGAATATACAGAAATAAACATATATCATACTGTAATGATTATTAGCCCCTTTATAGATTTATTTTGGCTTTTTTTTTGTTTTTTTTCAACTTAAAAGTTTCCGATTATCGAACAATAACCTGAAGTAAAAGTATGAATTTACTGTTTAAAGGGAAAAAAACTATCTAAACCAACCAGCAATTTGAGGGGGGAAAAAAGAAATTACCCCTCTTGTTAAATCAATAATTTGTAATAAGTTTTCTTTTTTTCACCATTCAGACTCGAGCCTGATTACAACTAGACCAGTAGAATCCAGAAACCCCTTAAATCAAACCTATCAGGTACAGCTCGGTGAGCTGGAAGTCAAGGATGCAAAAGGCTGTGAAATTATGGCATCCATGGGAGAGTTCCAGTGTCAAAAACATTGCTGAACAAAGAAATAACACATTTTTTCCAAAGATGTTTGGAAAAATATACTCAGAGTGACAAAAAATAAAAATAGAAAAAATGGAACAGTTTGGAAACTGAGTCCAATTTACATATATAATAAAATACAAGAATAGAATACAATAGAATAGAATGCCTTTTATTGTCATTATACACATTGTACAATGAGATTGGAGGACCACTCCTTACAGTGCCATGCAAAAAACGTCAAAAAAATATGTACGGGAAATAAACTATGTATAAGAAAATGAAATATATACAGAAAATAACACTATGTAGATAATTAGACAGTGGTGGTGAGATTGCACTTGTAAATAAACATAATATAAATATAAAATATTACCCTTTTTCACAGCTCTGTGAACACCTCTATGTGCTTCACACAGAATTGTAATAATTCATTTAGACTTAAAAAATGATAGTTTTTCTGTTTTCTGTACTTTAAAGTGCAGTATAGCATAGACTCATTCTTATTCAATTAGTTAGACTCATTCCAGCAAACAGTCTGACTTCCTCCGTAAATCAGTAGGTTAAAACGTTCATGGTCATTTCCAGTCTTGGAGCTTCTTTGTTTATAGTGGTGAGTGTAATTTATTACTGTGCTGATCTATTAATCAGATCATTTTGAGGCTAGGTTAGGCTGCTGGGAGTAATGCGCTGCAATCTGAAGTCCCAAACATGTAGATCTACAAATATTTAGGAAAGTGAGATACACAAAAAAAGGTTTTATTGTGCACAGCTCAGAAGTGAACAGTTTGCATTACTTTAAGAGGAAAAATTTAACCAGTGCTAGATAATGAACATGTCTTATCTTTTAACTGTGGACACCATGTAGCGCAGTACCTTGTAGAACAAGCTTCAAAGTCAACATTTTAATGTGATAGAGCAACACAAAGTCGTTTTCTTCCAAGAAATATAAATGTCCTTATAGACAAGGTTAATGTGTCCAATTAAAAACACCCTGTAGAGCCAACAATTAAGCAGGTAGTAAACATACTTTATATTAAGCTCACTTTTCTGTATTGACATGTTTTTCCCAAAACAATATTCTGTAGGAAAATAACCATCACCACTAACATAAATAAAGGCTTGTTTGTGTTTATTATTTGACATTAAAATGAAGTCTTTAATCATTTAAATAAAACATGTTTCTAATTTCCCTTCTCATCTTAATACACTAAATATTTTATTGCAGTACGTAGCTCAGACGTAGCCGTACAATTATTACGAACAAATATCACCACGACAAAAGGAGGCACGGCTACATATACTATAATACAACAGCCTAACAATATTCTTTTCAGAATACAAGAAAACGACTAAACTAAAAAACCTGGCCATTGGTAAGAACTAATTAGACAAGCAGCCAAAAGGGCCTGTGGTAACTCTGGCAGTGGTAACTTTGAGTCATGGCCTCCACTGAATCTGGGCAGTAGGATAGTGGCTATTATTGAATGTAAGGCAATGCAGATGATTGTAATGTGATTGACACGCACATTTACTGCACTGCCCTGTACGCTCAGCACAGCAGACAGTAGCTCATCCCTGATGTTCCTGAAAAGGCGAGGAGAGAGAGAGAGAGAAGAGGGATCAGGTGAAATGTCGTGTACCCAAGAGCCACAGATCCCTTTTCTGTCTTCCATTTAAACATGTTGTGGGATTTCAGGAGAGGAGTGAGACGATGTGTGTTTCTAGATTCCTTAGATTGGAAACTTTTTCAAATTGATTTGTTAGAATGTATCCTTGATTTTAATTGATTTTTTGTAAAGTGCCTTGAGACGACACCTGTTGTAAATTGGCGCTATATAAATAAACTGATTCTTGATTCTTGATTCTTCTATTGTGCACACACGCCGTTGGTGTGCAGTTACCTATACCCAGTCTTTTTTGGTTGTTTCTTTTTCCTCGTTTTGCTGGGGTTCTTTCTCTGTGGAGCATCAGCCTCGCACCCAGCCTCATACTGTGTGAACCGCCATCCAGGTTGATGTTTCTGAAGAAGAAAAAATGAATAATAACACCACAATGTCTGCATTGCTTTAAAACAAGCGTGGTTAACCATCACCAGACACAGATCTTTAGATGATCTATAGTTGATCACACGTTCCTGCTTTAATTCCATTACCGGATGACCTCGGCTGATGTGCAAGGCACTCTATGTTATTTGGGTAAACTTCAAAGTTTCCACTTCAGTCAAACCAATTCAGCTCCAACTCTCTAACTATTGGGCAAATCTCTGTTAATCTTTTAAAGAAGAGTTGTTGTTTTTTGCAAAGCTGCCTGTCCCCTCTCCTGATCTCAGGTGTGAGGCATCGTGGCCTTTGTTGCTGCAGTCATGATACCTGATCCCCGCGCTCCTCTGTCCTCCCCGGTAACCCCCTTTGGTGTTCTCGGCTGCGAGTGTGTCTGGTAACTAGAGCTTGCCCTTCCTCAGCATCACGCTCCACCTGAAGATCTCCTGCCCTTCGTCGCCGGCCATGCCGATGGGCCGCGGGATGGCCTGCCCCGTGCCTCAGGTCAAGATCGAGATGGAGTCGGACTACGACTCCGACATGGACCGCCACAGAGGACGGGACATTAGCAGTGAGACCACGTTATGACGGGATACTGAAGGCCACCAGAGAAAGCGATGCTCGCTGGCAGAGGAGGGTGGATCCTGACATCAGACTGTGCTTTAGAAAAATGAAACGGTTAAAGGAGGGCCATACTGAATTTATTTAATCGCTTGTAAAATGTAATTAACACTGAAGAAAAGAAACATGTATCTCTTTAAAACATACTGTAACATTGTGTAAGTATGTATTTTCGTTTTACTGTGGATATCCTGTGTTATTGAGCTAAAACCAAAGTGATATTAAATGTTAACTGCATGCATGGAGATGAACTCTCAGCTCAATTTTAGTGTAAGTTCTCCTGTAGGCATTTCTGCCGTCTGCGCTGCTCAGCATGTGTACATTTGTGTTAGGTGTGTCTGACGAGTCCATCTAATCCCAACAGACCTTTTTTCCCCCCCTTTCCCCTTTACTTCCCATCTCCAAAGTCGGCAAACTTGGCCAGGACAAAAAGAAACAACCAAAAGGCGCTGGTGTGTGTTTGTGGGCTCGCTTCCTTTGAAGGCCTCAGCCAACTGGTCGATATACGAGAACGTGGTTGACTTTTAAAACGGGAAATCAAACATGTGCTGCAAAAACATGATGAAAGTATCCGTGACTTGTTGAATTAAACCTTTACTGCTCCAAACGTGGACTATGATTTTCTTCCTGTACTTGGTAAATGTTTTTATCCAAGCACTCACTACTGATGTGCTTCTTTTAAACATCAGTCATAATCACCAAGTATGGCTTTTTTTTTGGTTTGTTTTTGGACAACAAAATGTACACACAAAAAAAACATTCCACACAACACAGAAAATGGATTTCGACAAAATAATGAGAAAGAGTTATTTAATATATTTAATGGCAAATAAGTGTCATCACATACATTCAGGTCAGGATTTACTAGATGCATCTTTGGTCGTGTCGTAGCTGCTGGTCCTGTTAGCTCATCTGGCCGCTGCAGTGTCCTCCAGTCTTCGTTGCTGAACTGTTCCTGCTCTGGGTTGGAGGGGATGTTCTGTCGGCAGCCCTTCCTCAAATCCAGACTGAGGTTTGGGTTTTGACTGGACCACTCCAGGACCTCCACCTTGTTACCTTCAAACCCCTTTTGTGTGTCAGCTGGAGATTTTGGGTCCTCTAAAGACAGAGATCTCTTTCAAATATCCCTCTAGGATTTTCCTACGTTTGCCATCTTAATATCTTCCAACTTTAAAACCTTTCTGCTGCCGTGAGACATTCACACAGCATGATGCTGCCGTCCTTTGCTTTAAATTATACCAATCTGATACTAGAGCTACTTTTTTTTTTTACAATATTCCAAAATGACAAACTCCTGTATCTTTCTGAAAATGTGCTTGTTGGTTTTATCTTGCTTCAAGTGTACGAAGATGTTTGCTCTGGAAACTTTAAATTAAAAAAAAATAAATAATGTTTTTTTTTAAAGCAGCTTCTCACACTGTCTCCTTTTTTCCGTTTGTGAGGGCGGCTTGATTTAGGCAGACTTAAGCGTCTCCTTATCATTCAGTTTCTTGATGGTTTGAACTCCAGGACATTCAATAGGAGATCAGATTTCCTGATTTGCTTCTCTTCCAGCTGATTAAACCACTGACTGGACATTTCAGAGATAGGCGTCTTCAAACTACAATCACTAAGGAGTGGCGGGTGAAACGGCAAAATCTCCATTCCCCTTCCTGTGAGACTAGTGACACCAGCTGGCCACTGGTCAGCCACTTTAAAGGCAGAGAACATTTTTGCAATGAATAATTTTATGATTTGCATTTTTGCTTTCGCTTTATACAAATCTGTCAAAACAGATGTTGATCACAGCATCACGTGTTAATTACGGCGTCTGTTAATACGCTTCTGAGGTTTTTTGTAAATCCGTCAGCAAAGCCACCTCCCTCCACCAGGGAGGGCCTTCTGTTGCACATGGGACAAAGCTTGTTACGTTCCTGCGAGGCTCTCAACCAGATGATGAGGTTCCAGCGCTGGCCGCGAGCGATGGGTAGGGCCCCGTGCATGTGCTGGCCCCGGTGCAGGAGCCCCTCTGTTACCCTGTGTTCAACCTCTGTGCACTCGGCCTCACTTAGAGGTACCTGAGACGAGGTTTTACAGAGAAATGATCCATCACAAAAACACAGATAAGTGCGGAGTTGAAAGGGCCCCACTGGGCTCTCACCTGTCTCATAACGCCAAAGTAAAGGTTTCCCTCCGTGAACTCTTTGCCCAGGGAAACGTTCAGCGTGACCTCTGCGTTGTCGTAGTGATAGCTCAGATCCAGGTCTTCGTTCGTGTCGTACTTGACGACGAAAGCCTTGTGGCTGTCCAGGCGGCCACCGCCACAGTCGGCGTACAGCAGCGAGGCGAGCGTCTGCAGGTAGCGCTCACGGAGGGGAGTGACGAAGCCCTCGTCAAAGCCCAGCTCGTTCAGAAGGATCTGAAGAGACGAGAACATCATCCCTCGGTATCCTGGACACGGGCTTCATTTGGCTTATCTGCGTTTTAACCGTTCACTGATTCCTGACTCGGTTGGACATGGATAATCATGGATAGGTCATTTATAAGGTTCAATAAACCCACACCATTACATGCATGTTAAGCCAAAGTGATGTTAACACAGGTAAATGTTTTCATGACATCATTTAGGCGGTATGGCTGTTCTCTTATTTCCTCGCGTCTTTTTATGGCCACCAGGGGTCAGCAACATAATGAGTAATAATAATTAAATAAATCTATAAAAATCCCAAACATTAAACTTTATATTTATATAGGCAGTAATTCATGATTATGCCAGGTTTGTACTCCTGTATCTGATTGGGCACCTTCATTTCACTGATTGATGCACATCAGTGCCCCAATCGAGCTGTAATATGTTGTGTTTTCAGGATGCCAGCTGTCGGAGAGAGCGAGTCAGTACCCCGTAGTGATTCATGGTGTTGGGTCTTCCTTTAGGGGCGGACGACTGCTCAAAGTGCTCCAGCTCCTCCAACAGCTCCTCACAGAAGCGTTTCTCGAACACCGGGACACGATAGACTCTGGGCACTTCATGAAACACACAGAAACTATCAGTTTGAACACATTTCGGAACATGAATGCAAAAAAACGAATACTGCTCATTTGTTAAATTAATTAAAAGCCTAAAAATACATTCCTTTTTTTTATCACTCATAAAGCCTGAAAAGAAGAAAAAAAAGTTACCCATAATCATAAATTTTACGATTTCTCTTGAAGTGATTTAAGAAGATATAATTACATAAAACTGTTTTTTATAGGCTTCACTTTAGATATTTATATGTGACAGGAACAGTGGAGGTGACAGTATATGAGAGAGTTGTCACTGTAACACAGGTTTTTATATTGTATTATATGCATTTCAGAGATAAGCACTGTTGGCACAAGTAGTATTACAAACAAGTGTGTTCCTTAAGAATATAGGCAATGTTCAAAAACACATTTTAAAACAGTGTTTTTCTTAGCAGTTATTGGCCTTATTTTTTCCTGTTCCCCTAAACCGACATTACTAGAGATACTATAGAAAACATTTTCCTTAAAACACCTTGGAATTTCAACATATGGCTTACTTTGACTGTTCGAACCATGGATTCCCAGGTAGGGGAATCCATGATCTAGCTGAAAATAGTCAGATTTCAGTCACCAGACGATTGATCTGTGCATCTCAACTATGGTGCAGCCTTTTAAAAGTGCTATTAAACAAATGCAACCTACAGGAAACCTAAGGAACACTGTACACTAAGATAGCAGAAATGTATTATTTTAAGGATCTCAGTTCTGGAAACCATTCCTCCATTAACTTCTTCTTGGAACTGGAAGGCGCCTCACCTCCCGTTTCCTCCAGCAATTCGACAAGACCTTCTGCACAGGCGTCGCTGCGTCTGCAGTACTCGACAATCTGCTTGAATTTTGGAGCGAGGTGAGACTCCTAGGAGAAGTAGAGGGAACATGTAAAGCAAGCAGCGAATAAGCGAGAGGCTGGTTATAACTTTACGTACCTGCAGCTGGTAGACATGAGGACGGAGAGGCCGATATGTGGATTTAATGGCAGCGACTCTTTCAGCTGATGTCTCACATATATGCCGCCTTCTGTCCACCTCCTGGGAGACCTGGATTCAGAAGCTGGAGTAAACTGGGTTGAACGGAATAAAACATTGACCTGAAGTTCTTTGACCCTTTTTGTATACAATTTCTTAAAAATTATGTAAGCTGCAAATTTTGTAAATCTGAAAGGAATTTGAGCAACTTCTGCAAAAGGACGATCTCATTGGTACATGCCGCTTTCGTTTCCTGATAAACTTTCACCTTTAGTGGTTCAAAGGTTTGTCAACATGTAGATTCTGATGGGAAACGGTTGACAATTGGATCTTATTTGGCTTTCAGGTTCAGTAACTCTTTAAATAATGTTTTTAAAAGAAATGTAAGCCCACATTACTGTGAGGTGCCATCATTTCTTCTTAATGTTTTTCCCCCATGTGACCTTGATTGAATCATGTGACTGCATTACATCGCCACTTACAGGCGTAGCGTACTTCCTGCAATGTTCCAGGTTATTTTTGTTTAGAATAGATGACTTTTTTTCAGCTGGCAGTGATTGTCTGAGGCACTCTTTAAGATGGGTCAGAAAGCCGTGCACACAAAATTCAAACTGTAATTTGGCCTGTAGGAAGAAGCCAGAGTACCCAGAGAGAACCCATAAATGCACAGGTAAAGCATGAAAAGTTATTGCAGAAAGAGTTTTGGATGTTATTCAACCCTAGAACCTTGCTGCTGTCAAGAAACAATGTTAGACGCCGTTTATGGGTGTACCCATATATTGTATTAGCCGTTTTAACTCACATGAGTGAGAACAAGAGAAACATTATTGAATATTGAAGGATAAACTAGGGCTTGTTTATTTACTGTGTCAGCGAGGAACACCCTGAGTTACTGGTACACTGTTATTTAGCCTGGATTCTTTGTTCGAGATGTCTGTCATATGGTTTCTGACATATAAAGACAAATCTGTTTAAGCAACAGTGGAAGTTATGAACCAACTTCGAGGTTGAGGTATAACGATTTGTCCCTCCCAGATTTTCCTATGCCCGGCTCAAACGGCATCTCCCACTACGCCACAGATGGTGACGTTATGCATGCGTGTAGTCAATAGGAAGTAGCAGAACAGGTTTGCAACATCAGAACCGATTTAATTTGAGTTATTTATATAACATGGCACTTCACAAGACAGTTTCATACCTAAATTAATGATAAATCTGTTTAAAAAGGCTCATTGACTTCCAGGATCAGAACACGGAGACCATAGCTTGCGTTGTCAATCCCTCATACTGTGCATGCACGTGGTGACAGTGGAGAGGAAAAACTCCCCCTTTAACAGGCAGAACCAGAACCTGGCTCAGGACCAGAGATCATCTGATGCGACCGACTGGAGGTTGGAAGAGAACTAAACACATTTTGTCCTGTAATAAATCAGCTGGAACGACCAAGTCGAGTCAGACTTCCCAGTTTGAAAGTCGGGGATCTTCTACTGCTGACTTCAGAATCCAACATGGCCGCTCGCTCCTCTAACCATCACTCAGCTCTGATTATAGGTTACAATTTCATATTTGTGGTTTACGATAAAAACTTAGTTTCCATCTCAGCTTTGCCACATTGTGACTCAGGTGAAATGATGATTTTGAGTTTTTGTCGCTTTCATCCTACTTTTCTGATGCAGTTCTTCAAAATACACATCAGTGGAAATGTGGTGAGAAAGAAGCCTGTTATGCAAACAAAGAGGATAACAAAAGGAAACATTTACATTCCCACAACTGTCCTTTCAAAGAGGAGTCCAAAGTCAGACTAACTGGTTGTTGAGCAGAGACGTCGCTACCTGTGCTAGCACGTCGCTACCTGTGCTAGCACGTCGCTACCTGTGCTAGCACGTCGCTACCTTTGCTAGCACGTCGCTACCTGTGCTAGCACGTCGCTACCTGTGCTAGCACGTCGCTACCTGTGCTAGCACGTCGCTACCTGTGCTAGCACGTCGCTACCTGTGCTAGCACGTCGCTACCTGTGCTAGCACGTCGCTACCTTTGCTAGCACGTCGCTACCTGTGCTAGCACGTCGCTACCTGTGCTAGCACGTCGCTATCTGTGCTAGCACGTCGCTACCTGTACTAGCACGTCCGTGAACTGATGCTCCGAGACGCAGCCGAGGCTCGTTAGCAGCTGTAAAAAAGGAGACAAGATGTCAGAGATGCAAAACCCTCTCCTCCCAGTGTCCTGCTCGTGTTTACCCACCGCCTGGTAGTCCCGCCTGAACTGCGGCTCCGACACGAAGCGGACATGCAGCTTGTATTGGTCCAGGAAGATGTTGTCAGTGGTGAAGCAGCTGCATGCGAAAAACCGAGGCTCTCTGTCAGACGAGCTCGTCATGTTCCCAGTCGTTCAAGAGATCATTTAGAACTGCAAGCAGAACTCTTCTTCTTCTTCTTCTTTTTCTTCTTCTTCTTCTTCTTTTTCTTCTTTTTCTTCTTCTTCTTCTTTTTCTTCTTCTTCTTCTTTTTCTTCTTCTTTTTCTTCTTCTTCTTCTTCTTCTTTTTCTTCTTCTTCTTTTTCTTCTTCTTGGCGGTTGGCAACAAACTGTTAACAGCATTAGCGCCACTTACTGGTATGGAGTGGGATTCGTGATGGTTTATAAATAAATACTATATACTATATATATATATATATACACTGTGTTCCAAATTATTATGCAAATAATATTTTCTCAGAATTTCCAAAATTAACTATATATATATTGCAGTCATTGTAATTTTCCAGTCATCAACTATTAGAGTAAAATTAAAAGGTTTTTGAACAAACTGCCAATGATAACAGTATATTTAAAAAAAAATAATGCACTAAAATGCATGTTCCAAATTATTATGCACAGCAGAGTTTTCAACCTTTTCATTTTTATAAAGAACAAAAAAATTGTCATTTGTGAAAGTATAAGCATTAGCAGGTTATTACAAACTGAAATCAAACAGTTTTCAAGTCAAAACTTTATTCTAGGTGATGTTACATTTGCACATAGGATCCCTTGTTCGAATGGAACTTCTGAACTCTCTCGTCCATTGAATTTATCAGGTTTTGGATGGTATCTGCTTCAATTGTTTTGCATGAGGACAGAATACCCTCTTGGAGCTGTTGCTTAGATGTGAACTGCCTCCCGCCATCATAGACACTTCTTTTGATGATGCTCCAGAGGTTCTCAATGGGGTTGAGGTCAGGGGACCATGGGGGCCACACTATAAGTTCGTCCCCTTTTACACCCATAGCAGCCAGAGATGCAGATGTGTTCTTTGCAGCATGAGACGGTGCATTATCATGCATGAAAATGATCTTGCTGCGGAATGCACGGTTCTTCTTCTTGAAACATGGCAGGAAGTGCTGTTTGAGAAACTCCACATATATTATGGAGGTCATCTTTACCCCTTCAGGGATCCTAAAGGGGCCGACAATCTCTCTCCCCATGATTCCAGCCCAAAGCATTACTCCGCCTCCTCCTTGTTTGCATGGGGTGTCCATCAACCAGCCATCCTCCACTCCATCCATCTGGATGGAGTGGAGTTGCACGGCACTCATCGGTGAACAAAACAGTTTTGAAGTCAGTCTTCATGTATTGTTTGGCCCAGTGGAGCCGTTTCTGCTTGTGTGCAGTGGATAGAGGAGGTCGACAGGATGGCTTACGCACAGCTGCAAACCTCTGAAGGACCCTGCATCTTGTTGTTTCGGGGGACGTTGGAGGCACCAGCAGCTTCAAAAACTTGTCTAATGCTATGACAAGGCATGTTTGCAGCTGCTCTTTTAACCTGACGCAATTGCCTGTTGGAAAGAGTCCTCAATTTTCCCTTATCAGCACGCACACGTGTGTGCTCTGAATCAGCTACATACTTCTTGATTGTGCGATGATCACGATGAAGTGTCTTGGCAATGTTGATTGTAGTCATGCCTTGACCTAAACACTCCACAATTTCTTGCTTCTCAGCAGCCGACACATCCTTGTCCTTTCCCATTTTGGCTGAAAATGTAGGCTGCTTAATAATGTGGGACAGCCTTCTTAAGTAGTCTTGCCTTTAATTGGACACACCTGCCAAACTATTTAGCACAAGTGTCTGCAATTGCTTTCAGTGATATAAAGAGCCCTGACAGACATCACCATCAATGAGTTTAACTGACAAACAAATTTTTTTTTACCTTATCACTCCAAAACACTTTTTGCATAATAATTTGGAACACAGTGTATATATATATATATATATATATATATATATATATATATATATATATATATATATATATATATATATATATATATATATCCACAAACATACTTACATATAACTAGTTATTCTACCCCTCTATATCATTCACACATTCACACACAATCTATTATAATCAGATTCTATGAAATAATTTGTTTTTGTTTTTAAATATCTAATAAACTATTTGTACCTGTTTACTCCCCAAATTCTTCCTCAATATATCTGATAAGTTAATCTTCTCTTTAATATGTTCAAATTTCCTCTTCATATAACTTCTTTCTCTTTCATACTTATGACATTCTAACATAACATGTTCAATTGTTTCTAACGCTCCACAGTGTTCACATTTGCCAGTATTATGTTTTTTCATTTTAAAAAGTGTATAATTTAGTGCTGTATAACCAAACCTTAACCGTGTTATAACTCTTTCCTCCTTTCTATTTCTTCTACCATTTCTTTTTTCTCCTACTCTCTTCTGAATTTTATAAAACAACCTTCCTGTTTTTTCTTCATTTAACCTTTTTTGCCATTTTTCCATCAGTTTTTCTTTAACAAAACTCTTAGCCTCAGATTTACTTAATTTAACTGTAAAACTAATAGGACATTTAATTGCCCTCTTTGCTATTTTATCTGCCCTCTCGTTTCCTTCTACTCCAATATGTGCTGGAATCCACACAAATATAACTATTAAACCTATATTTTGTATTCTGAATAATGTATGAAATATTTCTAATAAGATGTCCATCCTACTATCTGACTGATTATATTTTAAACTTAATAATGCGGAACTGGAGTCTGAACATATTATTGTTTTTAATGGTTTTATGTCTTCTACCCATTGTAAAGCTAATAATATTGCCAACATTTCTCCTGTGTATACTGATAATCCGT
>JAVLVB010000371.1:264818-292758 GCA_032876305.1 Orestias chungarensis | reverse complement strand
CCCCCACCATCACCCTCAGCACTGGCTCCCCTCAGGGCTGTGTGCTGAGCCCCCTCCTGTTCACACTGCTCACATATGACTGCTCGCCTATCCATCCAGGCTGTCATATTGTGAAGTTTGCGGACGACACAGCAGTGGTTGGATGCATCACAAACAGTGATGAGTCCAGCTACAGGCAGGAGGTGGAACACCTGGAGGGCTGGTGCAGAGATAACAACCTCTGCATTAATGTACAGAAAACCAAGGAGATGATTGTGGACTTCAGAAGGGGCAAGCATGCCCACCTCCCCATGCACATGGGAGGATCTGCTGTGGAAGTGGTCAACAGCTACAGGTACTTGGGTGTACACCTGAGTAACAACCTCACCTGGAGCAACAACACTTCCATTCTGGTCAGGAAGGCGCACCAGCGACTCTACTTCCTCAGGAGGCTGAGAAGAGCTGGACTCGGGAGCTCAGTCCTCACCTCCTTCTACAGGTGTGTGGTGGAGAGAGTCTTGTGCTCCAGCATCAATGTGTGGCACGGAAGCTGCTCTGCTGCAGACAGGAAAGCTCTGCAGAGAGTGGTGAAGGATGTACAGAGGACTGTTGGAGTCAGCCTCCCCAGCACCACAGACATTTACACCTTCGGATGCAGGAAGAGGGCCTCCGGCATCATGAAGGACCACACACACCCAGCACACTCACTTTTTGTCCCGCTCCCCTCAGGCAGGAGGCTGCAGAGCATCAAGTGTAAAACAACCAGACTGAGAAACAGCTTCATTCCTGAAGCTGTGAGACTCTCAAACACACGCAATGACAACCAGAACTGAAAAACACTTTCTCATTTAACCGGCACTGTTCACTTTACTATCACACTTCAAAATGTCACTTTAAATTGTCGCTGTAATGGTTCACTTTTATGTTCACTTTAAAATGTCCCTTTAAAATGTCAATTAATATGTCACTTGCACTCCGAATTTTGATTGCTGCTATGTCCGAAGTACTATATTGTAGATTCTGGATCAATATTGTATATTCTTGTGGAGTCAAATCACATTTCTCGTATAGTTCTTTAGAATTTATAATGTATTACATATTTGCATTCCGATCCTCAATGCTGCTATGTCCGAAGTCCCATATTGTGTTATTCTGTGTCCATATTGTAGATTTTGTGTTGCTCAAATCCTATTTCTCGCATAGTTATTATACTCTTATATTTTATTATATTATTTAAAATTGCTATCAGGGTGTAAACTGGACCAGGGGATTAGAATTTCGTCCCACCTCATGTACCACATGTGATGTGATGACAAATAAAGATTCCTTGATCCTTGATTCCTTTTTAAATTTACTTATTTATTGCTAAGTTTATAAAACGTTTTAAAAGCAAAACATGCTTAAATGTCAAGTATGGAGTAATATCTTAATTTTAATCGTTCCTTTGCAATAAAACTATTAAACTAAATGTCTCTTTAATGCTTTAAGACGTTCACACTATAATTTTTCTTTCTGGCTCTTATTGGTTTGGAAGGCCTTATAATCTGTTCCCGCCTACATCCTCAGCCAATCACTAAGAAGCAGCTGAACAACAGACCAATCACAGAGCAGCATCGACGTGACGTCAAGTCAGGAAGTTGGAGCAGAGCAGAGAGGAGCAGCAGCGAAGAGTTTGTGCTGGTCCCTATAAACGAATAATAAGAAACAACCACCTGGTGCTGCATTCAGAGAGGCGGTCTCGCATGAATGGGTACTTCTAAGTGTTTATACGGAACTACACAAGCTTCTCTAGTACATCTACGCGGTAAATCTGACCGTAAAGCGGTTAAAGTACACCTCTGTACATGGACATTCCTGTGAGAGCTCTGTTGTCTAGACGATCTTTGATGCCGGTGCATCAGAAAGCCGGTCGGACGTTAATTATTCAGTGAAGCCGAACTAGCTTCGGTGTCGGTTTCTCTGCGTGTGTTTATGAACCTAACGGAGACGGGACCGCACTTAAGAAGGAGTTAAAGCTACATGGGACCAGGCGTCGGGACAGGGAGGCATACAACCAACATGGCAGGTTAGCTCTGGTTAGCTCTGCACCTGCTAAGTGATGGTGGGAGGACACCGGAAATCCAACTCTTTCACAGTAAAAGTAGACAAACAAATACTTCTTCAAAGACATTTAAACTCAAGAGGCGTTTTTTATTATTTTAGTTTGTGTGATTGTAAATGAAAGCTATTAAAGGAGTTTTCCTAACTTCATAAAGTCTATGGTCAAAGAAATCAGTTTAATTTTGAAAAGCTGATTTTATCCCAGCCTGGACACTCAGCATGGGTACCAAAGTTTCTGTGAGCTGCTCTCTGCTGTTCGTTGTCCTGGACAGTGTCGCCACCACTGTCCTCTACTTCAAGGGGACACAGCTGTCCTCCTTCTCTAGTGATGTCCTGAACTTTAACATCCTCAGCTCCACCCTGGACCTGTGGGGGGTCGCCCTGCTCCGAGCATCCCTCCTGCTGGGCGTCTCTGTTGGGGTTCTGTTGAACAGGGAGGATGGCCCGCCCAGGGTGGCCCGGGCCGCTACCGTCGTCCTCCTCCTCTGCATGTTCGCCATCACCTACGCCTTGACCAAGCTGCTGATGCTGAGCGAGGTGGAGGCTCTCGGCCAGCAGCCGTGGTCCCTGAGCCTGATCGGATGGACCTGCGCCTCCTCCCTGGGCGTCGCGCTCCTCTGGAGGCAGCTCGGGAGGGTTTCCGGCTCTGTGAGCGGGCCGGACGTCTGGAGCAGCCGCCGTGGAGGAGGAAGGGTCTCTGGGGACACAGAGAAGCTGGTGGATACAGCTGGTGAGGAGGAGGAGGTGGTAGGGAAGGAGGAGGAGGAGAGCGGCAGCTCCAGGGCCACACTAGGACGTTTGCTCAGCTTCTGCAGAAAGGATACTGGACTGCTCAGTTTAGCTGTCCTCTTCCTGCTGGTCTCTGGAGTGTGTGAGTATTCTTCAACCGTGTTGTGATTATGACAAGGAACAGCTCTTTCTACTCTGCTTGTAATGGTGTATAGACTTTTCCCCCTATGTAAAGTAACTTCATGCAGCCGTCCCAAAGGTCAATCCGCTGCTGAGAGCTCATTGTTCCTATCAGTTATTAAGTAGTTTTATGACGGCGAGAGACGTTGTACATTCATCAGTCTCTCTTCTAGTGGCTAAAGAGACATTTTACGTTGGTTGCGCATGTTTTAAACTTTCAATCAGGATTTTTAAAATGATTTTGTTATTTTACTCGGTTATAGTTTGAAATAAAAAAGGTGGGGGGTCATTTTCCATCTAGATCTTCTAAGTCTAACCCCAAGACTTATCTTTTTAGGCAGGCTCTGGTCACCTTAGGTGATCAATCCATCGATCAATAAAGCAGCGTGTCACGTGTCAAGATGGGATGATTGCATAATCAACACCGTCTCTCAAAAAGCCAAATCACTAAAACAAAAGATGAGAAGTGGCTACAAACAATCTGTTTAAGGACCACTTTAAAATTCAATTCAATTTCTGTTCGGTTTATTTCTATAGTGCCCATCAAAACGCATGCCGCCCTAAGGAACTTCACAATTATTTTATAAAGTCAGATTGATCTACCTGGCTATGGCATCATAAATAATGATAATTAATGAACAGCATGTTTTTCATTTTAGGACTGCGTCATGTTAGAAAAACCTTGCAATGGCGATAACATTGGTAGATATTCCGGGTTTCTTCTTTTCTCTTTTTCCGTTCTTATGTTTGACTTCAGCATTTTATTTTTTTGTGATGTAAGGACAGAAAAAAAAATGCTTTTCCGCCGTCACTTCCAGACCATAGAAATAATCTAATACTCTGGATGGAGACTTGGTGGTCTGAGGGTGAAACAGTGCTATAGATGTTATAGATGCCCTGCTCTGTCTTTGGTTATATGAAGTCTATGTTATATTCATACATTTTTAAACAACCATTTTCCTCTTGTTCTCCCTCAGGTGAAGCTTTCATTCCATATTACTATGGGAAGGCTATAGACAGCATTGTGGTTCACCAGAGCATGGAGTACTTTGCCAAACCTGTTGCCGCTGTTGCTTCACTGGCTTTCGTCAGGTGAGTGCCTGATGGTCTACGTCCTTAAGTCTCTGCCAAGTGCTGCTTATCAAATACTTCATTAAAGTGATCATCAGCGTGTTTAAGCAGCTCCTGAGAAGCTAACAGTTTGGCATTTGGCTGGTGAGCAGCATATAATGTGAACCAGTAGTGTGTCCGGAAGTGGGAACAGAAAACTCTTTTAAATGTCTGCGGCACAAACACATTTGCCCTGAGCAAGATGGTGGACAGACTTCAAAGTTGCACCCTCAACTAAGTCAGGCCCCTGCTGAAAATTCAAGATAAAGATACAATAAAATGTGAATTTAAATGTAGAGCATAATACTGGCTGGGATTTTGGTTAATATTCTGTACAGTCAATAAGTTTTATGGTATTCAACCTCATTTTTGCCTTTTATACCGAAAAATGAACAAACATTTTACACTGTTGAGGTCATTTGGTCCTTTAAACACAGTTAACTTAATTGCATAAACTGTACAATTCTCCTGTTTTGCTTTTTCTTAATGAACATTAGATTTTAATTGTTTAGATGGGAAAGCAGATCTCTAAATAAAATAATATTAAAAAGCGAAGATGGAAACGCAACCTTTGTTGAAATTACACTTTGATTACCCTAGTTGAGTCCAAACCAGTAAATGGATGCATCTATGTTAGGGTAGAACCATCTATGGTGTTTAACAGAAAATCGCGATTTTTGGAATCGTCAAAGCTACGTTTTTTTCGCTGTGCTGCAATGATTTTCCCCAATGTCGGGTTAGGAAGGCTGTGTCAGCTACCAATCAGAAAGCTGCATCAGGTCACGTGATCTCCACCCCAACCAGTGTGTAACTCTCCATTCAGTTTGCAACATGGATGCGGAGCTGACTAAATTAATATCAAAGAAAAACAGTGTTTGAAATCAGCAGTTTTCAGTCTTGCATCAATTAAAGACAATAAATCGTGATTGAAATCGAAACAGCAAATCTCTGCCGGAAAAAAAGTGCAATTTCAGTTTTTTCTTCAAAATGGTTCAGTCCTAATCCATGTCATCTTTTAAGAGTTCACGTCAGTGTTGGATGAGTGTCGGGTGGTAACACGGGTAGTAGAAAATGTGCAGGTTTGCCTTAAGCAGGTCATAAAGCAGGAAAGGAATCTCCGGAAGAATAAAAATAATCTCTCCTTCTTTTGTGCTTGTTTAAGCTGTTTCTGTGAGCAGCTGCAGTTCTGTGTTGACCCCGGTATCAGCAGCAAACGCCCTTTCAGTCTTTTCCCTGCTCCTCAGCTCGCTGGCCATAGGAGTGCGAGGAGGAGTCTTCACGCTGACATTTGCGAGATTGAACCTTCGGCTGAGAAGCCGACTTTTCAGAACCCTGATGAGGCAGGAAATCGCCTTCTTCGATGAAAACCACACGGGTAATGCTTGATTTCGTCCTCTGTCTGTTTGTGTGTTTGTTTATTTTTAACCCGTCCCTGTTGGCCTACAGGAGACATACTGTCACGCCTGTCGGCAGACACCACCCAGGTGAGCGACCTCATCTCCCAGAATGTCAACGTGTTTTTGAGGAGCGTCATCAAGGGCACCGGCTTCGTCATCTTCATGTTTATGATGTCCTGGAAGCTCACTTTGGTGGCTATGATGGGATTCCCCTTCATCGCCCTCGTCTCTAAGCTTTACGGTGAATATTACAAGGTAGAGTCGCTCAGCCTCCGTGGCATGGCTTGGCTCATGCTTAGAGATAAGTGTTGTATGGTTCGTCGGTCAGTCCGTAGTAAAAACTGCGATCCGTCCCTCACAGAAACTGACCAAAGACGTCCAGACGGTCCTCGCAGAAGCCAACAAGGTCGCGGAGGAGACCGTCTCAGCCATGAGGACGGTGCGGAGCTTCGCCAATGAAAGCGGGGAGGCCGACTCCTACTGCGCCAAGCTGCTGGTCATGTTCCAGCTGAACAAAAAGCAAGCCCTGGCCTACGCTTGCTACATGTGGTCCAGTTGTGTATGTTCCTCTCTGTGTCCTCTATGTTGAGCTTTAAAGGTTGTGAGCATCGCCAAGCTTTATCTTTGTTCTGCAGATATCAGAGCTCGCTCTTGAGGTCGCTGTCCTCTACTACGGAGGCCACCTCGTAATCACCGGCCAGTTGAGCAGCGGTGGCCTGATTTCCTTTTTTATTTACATGCTGGAGCTGGGAGAATGTTTTGAGGTATTTTCTCGGCTATTTCATCAGATCTTCCTGGTTTCGAGTCATAACGCGAGCAGCAGATTGCACTGAACCGCTTTTCCCGCCCGCCTTGCAGAGCATTGCGTCAGTTTACACCGGCCTGATGCAGGGGGTCGGAGCGGCTGAGAAGGTGTTTGAGTATCTGGACAGAAAACCCAAACATCCCGCTGAGGGCACAGACGCCCCAGGCACGGGCAAGGGTCTGGTTGAGTTTAAAGACATCACCTTTGCTTATCCAACACGGCCAGAGATCGACGTCCTCCAGGTTTGTTCTGTGAATCCGTTCCCGGGCGGTTTTACTGAAAGTTTTCACACCTTTGGTCACATTTCAACCGTAAACCTGAAGTAAAACTAACTTTTCCTGCACTCAAACTGCAGATTATTTTAGGGTATTCCTCCAAAGGTAAGACGTGAGTCCAGATTGGATGGACAGCTTGTCTGAGCGTTACTTCTCGAGACGTATTAGTTGGATTTCTAATCTGGACTTTGACGAATTCTAACTCATGAATTTGTTATACAACATGTTGTCGTCCTGCTGGATGGCAAACAACTTGTTCTCGCTAAGCCTGCAGCAAGCACAGCTGTCTTTGTCCCTGCTGAAGGAAAATCAATTGTTTCAAACACATTCACATGAAAACATGATGCATATTCACATGACCATTTGTTATAAAATGGCGTAAGTAGTGTAAACAGACGTAACCCTACCCACTGGCCTCGTGCTGTTGGAGGCCGGTTACTAATTAAGTGACTTTTAAAGGCAGTTGGTTGCAGCGAGGCGGAGAAAAAAGGAACAGGAATGAAAATAATAGCATGGCAGCTTTTTTTTTTTGAAGACCTCTTTTATTTTCCCTTTGCCTCCCAATTATCAGTTCCGCGTATTCATAGCATAAATAGCATCTAAGCGCAGAAATCGCAGAATTATGTAAATTCGCCTGATTTTACTGATCCCACATTTTTTAGCAGAAACTTGAAATCATTTATTATTTTCTTACTTTTGACCTAACTCCCCTAGCCTGAAGTAAATGGTCCAGGCGCATAACAAACACACATTTTGGCCCCACTACCGGCAGGTCAGTGTGTCGGCCATATTGGATGTGGCAGATCTGCAAATGGACTGAAGTTGATCCAGCGCCTTACTACAGGTTTAAGTTAGTTACAACTGTCTTTGTTCTTAGACATAATCTGGATTTCAGAAATAAGCAATGTTCATATTTTGCTCGAACTACGTTATAGATGAACTTAAATGGTCCAAGACTCTAAATTAGTATAACGGGACTAAATAACAAGCATGTTTATTCTTTCATACATTTGGAAACAACAATTCCCATGTTTTTCACACTTTCCTGGATTTTTGGCACCTTCCCTCATTTTCATTGCAGAAAATAGGACAAATGCCACAAAATCTACAAAAAATAAAATTAGCCACTTATTAGGGCCAAAAGAAGGAAAGAGTATATATATATATATATATATATATATATATATATATATATATATATATATATATATATGAACATACATACACACATTCACACAATACCTCTCACTTTAGACACAATGCAAGCTCACCCCTACCCTCAAAGTCAACCTAATAAAAGAGAAAATAAACAGTTATAACCAAAGCAAAGTTCAACGACAGGCACATTCAGTGGGGCAAAACCTTCAAGTTGGAAAAATAGGAAAGAAAACATTGCCATTTTTGGTTGAACCTCTGTGTAGACCCTCGAAGGGTGTATTTGATTGACTCAAGCTTTAAAAAAAACATCATGTCCTTAATCCAGAGGGATATTGAAGGACATTTTTTAGACTTCCAGTGTAGCAGTAAAGTACGTCTAGCCATTAATGACGTAAAAGCAATAATTTCCATTTGAGCAGAACTTAGCACCGAACTAGGGCTGAGGATACCGAATATGGCAACCAATGGACAAGGTTGCAAATTTACACTCAGACAGAGGACATAATTGAAAAGTAATTGGACCAAAACTTATGTGAGCTGGAACAAAGAAAGAACATGTGGTCAAGATTGCATGGGGAGCCTTTGCATTTATCACATATATCCACCATATCCGGATAAATCTGAGAAAGCCTAGATTTAGAGAAATGAATCCTATGTACAACTTTAAATTGGATCAAACTAAGACGAGCACAAGAAGAGGAAGATTGGATTCTATCAATGGCGTCATCCCAAATATCTTGGGTCAGCTGGATTCCCAACTCTTTATCCCATGCATTTCTAATTTTGATGCTAGAATCCTCCCTTAGCTTTAAAATAAAACTAAATCTTAGAAAATATAACTTTCTGAAGTGGATTGTATTTAACAATCTTTTCCCAGGGCTGCTTAGGGGGCATAGAAGGAAAATTACGGAAACATTCCAAATTTGTAAGTATCGAAACAAATGCGTACCAAGTAAACTGTATTTGGAAAATAAATCCGCAAAGCTAACAAATACTCCTGATGCATATAGGTCTCTTATTTGTTTTAAACCCCGGTCATACCAAACTGAAAACGATGGGTCAGAAAGAGATGGAGGAAACAAATGGTTGGTAGTCAAGGGGCAAAAAGATGAGGCAGCAGCAGACTTAAAGCGCCTTCTAAATTGAAACCAGAGTTTCAGCGTATTAAGTACAACTTGATTATTTGTGTAAAGAGAGGGTTTTATTGGTAGTGAAGAAAAAATTAGACTAGATAGTGAATACCCAGTACACGACGATATCTCCAATTTACACCAAGGAGAGCTGGACAATTTTAACCTATAATTAATTTTTTGTATGTGAGCAGCCCAATAATATGCTTGAAAATCTGGCAATGCAAGTCCGCCACTGAGTTTACATCTTTGCAATAATGTTTTACAAACTCAAGGAGGTTTCCCTTTCGAAAATAAAGCCATTGATCAACCTATCCAACGAATCAAAGATGAATTTTGGCATAAAAAGAGGAATAGACTGAAATAAAAAAAGAAGTTTGGGTACAAGATTCATCTTGACAACGTTAATCCTACCCAAAAGGGAGAGAGGAAGACTACGCCAACTCTGGAAATGAGATGCTGTTTTTGTAATAAGAGGCAAAAAGTTAGCAGAAGCAAGGCCAGATAAAGAGCTTGTCACATTTATGCCAAGATAATTAAATCCTGTGGGACTGGGCTTGAAAGGAAAGTCAGAATGTTGAAGACCACCAGGAGTAGGTTTTATAGGGAAGCATTCACTCTTTTCCAAATTCAATTTGTAGCCTGAAAAGGAGATAAAATTATTTAAGATACACAAGATAGTGGGGACTGAGTTAGTGGGATTAGATACATATAGTAACAGATCATCTGCATATAAGGACAATTTATATTCTGTCCCATTAAGAAAAATTCCTCTAAAAGAGGGGGATGTACGCAATGCGATAGACAAAGGCTCAATCGCCATAATGAAGAGCAATGGCGATAACGGGCACCCTTGGCGTGTTCCATGGCCGAGAGAGAAATAATCTGACTATATATCATTCGTGTGTACACTAGCCTTGGGAGATGGATAAAGGAGACGATTCCAAAAAAACAGAGTATCACCGAATCCAAACCTCTTAAAAACCGCAAACAAGTATTCCCACTCCACCCTGTCAAATGCTTTTCCAGCGTCAAGGGAGATGACTATTTCAAGTTCATCTGTAGAATGCTTTGAGTAGATAACATTGAAAAGAGTGCATGTATTAAAAAATAATTGACGGCCCTTGACAAAGCCATTTTGCTCCTCATATATAACTAAAGGAAGGGCCTTCTCCAGCCGCGAAGCTACCAACTTGGCTAGTACCGTTACATCTACATTCAACAGGGACAATGGTCTGTAAGAACCACGTAAATTTGTGTCCTTGTCTTTTTTGTAAAGCAAAACTATAGTTGCCTGTGTTCATGTTGGAGGTAAAGTCTTGCGTTCAAAAGACTTGTTAAACATAGCCAATAATAGTGGGGCCCATTTTTCTATAAACTTTTTATAAAATTCAATGGCAAACCCATCGGGGCCAGGGGCTTTGTTTGACTGTAGCGCTTTTATTGAGTAAATTACTACCATAAGGCTGAGTGATTAATCCATGACAGTATCTATATCAATAGCAGGAATGGAAAGACTTTGAAGAAATTCTTCCATTTTATTATTATCTGGGAAATTCTGATGAATATAAAGAAGAATGAAATTATTTGAAAGTGTCGTTGATTTCAATGGGGTTGTTTGTAATTACCTGTTGGGTATTTTGAATACTAGGTATTATACGATAGCTGATCTGACGCCGTAACTGGTGTGCCAGTAAACGGCCAGCCTAGTCGCCGTATTCATAGTATGAACCTTTACTGCGTAAAAGTAGTCGTTCAGCTTCCCTGGTGGAAATTAAATCAATCTCTGATTGAACACCCATACGCTCTTTAAATAATTCTGATGAAGGACCTTTAGCACATCTTTGATCAAGCTTAGCAATGGCCGTTGCCAATTCAGTAAGCCTTGAGTTATGTCTTTTATTAGACAGAGACGTGTATGAAGTTATGTGTCCTCTGATATAGGACTTAAGTGTTTCCCGTAACAGTGAATGGGAAGTGGAGTCGTTCTTATTAAACAACAGAAACTCATCAATCACATTAGAAAATAAAGTCACAAAATTCTGCCAGTAAAAGAGAATTAAACCACCACAAACAACAACTAACGAAACAAAGAGAAGTGCCTGGTGCTGCCATACCGGGTTCTATATTGGTATTAACCATTTAACAAAATAAAAATAAAAGCAACCATAGAGAGCTGAGATGGTCCTCCACACAACCCATGCCCAAAAATAAACCCATAACAAAAAAACACCCAAGGTCTCCATTAAACACAGAACAATGGAGACAGCAGGCAGATATTCACAATAAAAAATGAAAACTGAGATAAAGCAGAGCGAATAAGCCCGGAAGTGTATAAAACAAAAACCAACTCACGAGCATTATTAATTTCTAAGCTGAACAGGATATAAGCAAAACCTTAATATCCCAGTAATATATCTGAGCCTCAGGTTCTAAATAATAGTTTAGAACTATATATTCATCCTAACACAGTCTATGACCAGGGCTCATTGAGAGTGAGCCGCGCTCACTTAGAAATCAGAGTCTGAACATATTGCTTTGCGTCCTTGGATGCAGTAAACTCCTTTACAACTCAATTGTAAGTAATGCGCAGCTGCGCTGGGTAGTAAAATCCGTACCTGATCCCTTCGATGCCACGAAGCAGCCGCTTTACCTCAGTGAAGGCTGCTCGAGCCCGGGCAACCTTAGCAGTGTGATCTGGAAAAATCGATATAGTCCCGGCTCTGACTTTAATCCGCTGGCACGACGAGAAATGTCCAGACATTCACTGTAGTAATGAAGCCTGCACACAATTACTCAAGGTCGTTCACCTGGTCTGGGTTTGGGGTGAAGAGAGCAATAAGACCGGTCCACCAGAGGTTCCTTTTCCAGCCCGAGCGCTTGCTTCAGTAGCGCAGCCACAGCGGTAGGTGAGCAGGAGCCAGCGGCCTCCTCCATACCGATGATCCTGATATTGTTGCGGCGCGATCTTGACTCTAAGTCCTCACACTTGTCCTCCAACACAGTGACCTTAGCTGTAAGCTGCTCCAGTGCATTTTTCATACCAGTAATGTCATCAGTGCACACCGTGAGCACCTCCCCCACCGTAGCCGTTAGCTTTACCAGCTTAGCATCAGTAGCAGAACGGTCACTTGCTAGCTGCGTTTTCACGGCCTGTACCTCAGCTGTAATGGATCACAACAACGCATCATAGAACCTCTTGAAGTTCTTAACAATGCCGGCGATATCTTCTTTCAAGGATGCCAGTAGTTCATGTTTGAGGGTGTCGGCAACCAGGTTCATCTGATTTGGAGCGGTCACGGCACATGGATCTGGCGGCGAAGAAGCCGAGGCCTGCGAGCATGACTTTAGCTGCGTTTGAATAGTACGAGATTTTCCGCTGCCCGACATTGTCACTTTGTGCAAAAAAGATATATGCGCGGGACTAAAATGCAAAGTAATCGATAGAAACTTGGTTTACAAAGAAAAGCACAGTAGAATAAGCATTTTAAACGAAATTGGCAGGAGCTAACACCAACCACGTCCTACTCCATAGACCAATCCGCAGCGCCCCCCTGCATTTACTGACTTTAAGAGAAGATTGTATTCTTGTGATAGAGGTTGTATAGCTATGATGTCATTATGAAAGGGTCTGATTTATTTATTCATCGTTTTAAGATCAGTGGTGGAATATGTTCCTCTCTACAGGGAGTGTCGTTCAGCGTGCGGCCTGGGGAGGTCACCGCCTTGGTGGGGCCTTCGGGCAGTGGGAAGAGCTCCTGTGTGAGTCTGCTGGAAAACTTCTACCTCCCTCGGCACGGCCAAGTGCTGCTGGATGGGAAGCCTGTTGACGGGCTTCAGCACGAGCATCTGCACTCCAAGGTGAGTCGGCACTTAAGGTCGTTGCGGAAAATCCGGGATTTGTAGTCGTAAGCCAGAATACAGAAACGCCATACAGATAATCTAAGTCCAGCATCAACGCCTCCATGCGGATGAAAAGGGCAAGTAGCAGCAGATTGGTGCTAGTCAGATACAAAGACATAATAAGAATCAGTAATGTGTTTGCAGGTGACTAAACCAAGTATGAATTATGCTGAGATATCGGCTCTCTATCGATGAAAAGGTTGTATCAGGACACCCATAACTATAATTACCCTCAAGTTTATTTATTTTTTTTGTGTGTGTGTGCAGATCGCTCTGGTGGGTCAGGAACCGGTGCTGTTCGCCCGAACCGTGAAGGAGAACATCTGCTACGGACTGAGTGATGTCTCCATGGCGGCTGTGGTGCAGGCCGCCACCAAGGCTAACGCTCATGACTTTATCACCAGACTCCCCAAAGGCTATGAAACAAGTAATCACAAACCTGTTGATTCTTTGTTGACGCCTCATTTCGTTTGAAATTCTGTGAATGACACAAAGTGTGGATCAGTGATGCAACAAAAAACCCATTACAAAAATCTCCAGCAGTAGGAGATTCTCTGTATGCAGAAGAAATGGGGAACTAATTACTTCGATTTCATCCCTATTGACCGCCAGAGGGCGGTGCTGAAAGCACTGAATGTTCCCTTCGTGCATGCGAGTAGTAATACCAAAAGAGTCACACCTGTGACACATCAGATGACAATCAAGAATCTAAAAGTCCTGGCGTCGTCTTAGGCTCTGCTCCTTTTTTCATCTCGCTGCTGTTCGGTTTACAGGATTCTGCTTTCGAACCTGGTGTTTTACCGTCACCTGACGCCCTGTCGCCTGTTGGCTGGAGTTGCGGTTCTTCGTCCTCATAGGGCTGCGACGTTTCGATCTTTGCTGCAGAAAGCATTTCCAGGTATTTTTGCCATTTGTTGGTGATGATAGCATTGGGGCCTCCTCTCCCAACTTGCGGCTTTTGGCTATAGTGCTTTGAAGGTACACACTGTGTTTATGTTGGAGTTAACGTTGTTAGCCTCTGTTCCTTATTTTCACTATAATTGGTGACAGCAGCGTTTCGCCCCCCTCTCCCGATTTTAGCCGACTTGCTTTAACGGTTGAAGCGGGCTTACGGTGTTAGCCACGCTAACTTTGTTAATGCTATAATTGGTGACGGAAGCGTTTCGCCCCCTCTCCCAATTTTGGCCTGTTTTTTTTGTTAAAAGTTGCCGTGGGCTGGCCGTGTTAACTGCGCTGGTCAGACAACACTTCTGTTTTCTACCTTATCAATCATCAGGGCGGTTCCAGGTCTGCGAAGCTTCTACAGGTTTCCAGAGACTTATTGGAATGGGCGTTTCCTCGCCTGTCCAGCCTGCGAGCAAGGTATTTGCCGGGCAGGCACAATCAGGTCGCAGACTCCCTCTCTCGCCACCGGCCTGCTCCGGGAGAGTGGTCACTTCACAGCTAGGTGGTACACATGATCTGGGAGCGTTTTGGCCAGGCAGAGGTAGATCTGTTCGCCACAGAGGCGTCCAGTCATTGTCCCCTGTGGTATTCCCTTACGGGGCGCTGGGCGCACTGGTACAGCATGCGCTAGCTCATCCTTGGCCACAGGTTCTGTTATACGCTTTTCCACCTCTCTCTCTGGTTTGGCCTACCCTCCAGAGAGTTCTCCAGGAGGGAGTTGCTGGTTAGGGAGCCTGTGTCACAGCGTCCCGTGGTGTCTTCCGAGCAGAAGGGATCTGCTGACTTAGTTGGATGGGCAGATTTGGCACCCCAACCCTCAGCGTCTCAGACTGTGGCCACTGGAAGGCTCGGGTTGCAGTTGACTGGGTTTTCAGACGCTGTCAGACGCACCATATTAAGTACCAGGGCACCCTGTACTCGCCATCAGCATGATAACAGGTGGCGTCTGTTTTCCCAGTGGTGTTCTGCCCGCAATGAGGATCCGGTTTCCTGCCCTGTGCCCGTCATCTTGGAGTTTCTCCAGTCTGTTCTTGATAAGGACCGCTCCCCTTCGACACTTAAGGTGTATGTAAAGGCAATATCATGTAATCATGCTGGTGTTGATGGCTGTATGGTGGGTCGCCATGATCTGGTATCTCTCTTTGTGCGCGGTGCTCGTAGGTTGCACCCGCTGGCGGTTCAACGGGCACCAGTTTGGGATCTGCCCTTCGTTCTCGACGCTCTGTGCCATCCTCTGTTTAAGCCTTTGGCACAGGCAGACTTAAATGGCTCTCATGTAAGACTGCCTTTTTGCTGGCTATAGTCTCTGCAAAGAGGGTTGACGAGCGGCATGCTCTATCTGTCAGCCCCTCCTGTCTCAGGTGGGGACCAGACAACTGTTGTCACCATGTGGCCAAATACTGCATTTGTAAGCAAGGTGTTGTCCTGTTTTCATTGTAACCAGCCTTTGACATTGGCACGTTTTTGGCCTACGCTGGAAGAACCAGGCAGGTCTGAGTTGTTGTGCCCAGTGCGGTCGCTGGAGGCGTACATTGGAGCTACTGCCAGTATAAGACGCTCAGACCAGCCGTTTGTGTGCTATGGAGGACCTAAGTTAGGAGTGCACACTCTACCAGGAGCGTGTCGGCGTCCTGGGCGGCAAGGAGAGGGGTTCCGCTAAACGCCATATGTGCTGCTGCGTCAAGGGCTTCCCCAAGCACGTTTACCAGATTTTACAATGTCAATATGGCCGCCCCTCATCCTTTGGGCCAGGTCCTATTGCAGGGTCCTCTGGGTCTTCTCAGTGAGGTATGTGCTCAGGACTCCTCGTGACATCGTTGGTATTAGTTATTCAGTGCTTTTAGCACCGCCCTCTGGCAGTCAGTAGGGATGAAATAGAACAAAAGTTACGCATGTAACTACGGTTCTATGAATCCTGTATGATCACCAGAGCTTCTCTGTCACTCAAAATCCTTGCATTTGCTAGACGACTCTGTAGGAGCAGAGCCTCGGATGACGCCAGGACTTATAGATTATTGATTGTCATCCGATGAGTCACAGGTGTGACTTTTGGTATTACTACTCGAACGGAGCATGCGCGAAGGGAACATTGAGTGCTTTCAGAGCCACCCTCTGGCGGTCAGTGGGGATTCATAGAACCGTAGTTACATGCGTAACTTACGTTTTTTGACTTTTTTGTTTTCTTTTATTAAGGTGTTGGGGAGAAGGGCTTGCAGTTGTCTGGGGGTCAAAAACAAAGGTTGGCTATAGCGAGAGCTCTGATCCGCCACCCACGTGTTCTCATCCTGGACGAGGCTACAAGTGCTCTGGATGCAGAAAGCGAACATATTGTAGGTGGAGTGGAGCTAAATGCAAAAAAATAACCACTATAAAGATAACCGACTGCGTTAATGAAAGTGTGTGTGTATGTGAATGATTTGGACTGCAGGTTCAGCAGGCTTTGAACAACATCATGCAGGAGCACACGGTGCTGGTGATCGCACACCGGCTCAGCACGGTGGAAAAGGCAGACAACATCATCGTCATCGACGGGGGCCGCGTGGCTGAACAGGGCCCCCACGGTCAGCTGATGGCCAGCGGCGGGCTCTACAGTAAGCTGGTGCAGAGGCAGGTCCTGGGCATCGAGACCGGGGCTGAACCCGTGAATCGATCGGAGGGCGCGCGATGGAAGTCTGATGGGGGGCGCCGGCGGAGAGCACGAAGCGGCAGCAGTGGGAGCGAGTCGGAGCTCAATATGCGCTACTGAGGACAAGCTGCATGAGTGCGAAGGATAATCGGGGTAATCTGTGCTGCTGGGACATTAAATATAAGCACTCCACTGAAGTCCAGGGAGGTTGTCACAAGAATTATTAATTACAACTTTTAAACTCAGAACATGGATTTCAAAAGTGTAAAAAAAAAAAGATTAATCAACTCTGAGCTTTCCACGTGTGAATTAAAATCCCCTGTAACGGAAGCATATGGCTGTCAAAGAGGAGAATGGGTTTTTGAACATAATATGAATGGATGAACATATTTCTATCCAGTCTGCTTTGATGAACCAACAGCTGGAAGAAATTGGCTCCTGCCGTTGATTTTGACTTCACCCACAGCAGCAGCATCAGTTTTCCTGCAGCTCATCGACCAAACATTAGGTCAAACTCCTGTGAATTAGCCATCGTGCTAGCCTTCGTTTATAGGCATGTAGGAAAAAAAGGATTGCACCTTCAGCTTCTGGATGAAATGATCAGGTCTGCACAATATATTATAAGGCAATACAATATAATTAGCATTTTTGTATCACATATGATCACATCTGTACAATCTAATTAGCAATTATGCCCTGATATTGTTCAAAGTCATATTTTCCTAAATGACAGCAATGCGCTTCCGTACCATCCAATTTGAGTAAAAAAAAAACATTAGCAGGAAAGATTTTTTTAAAACCTTGTAAATGTTCTCTGCATCTATCATGTGGGGACATTTATTTTATTTCTTTAACAAGCTGCTTTAAGTGACGCCAAAGATTTTCTGTCCGGGTCTAGTTGTGTCCGACTCCGATCCTCAAGGGTTGTTGTGCTGCGTGTTTTAGATGGTGCCCAGGTTCAAAGCACCCGAACTGAAAATGAGGTGTTATTTAGCACTAGGTGACGTAGTGGGGAGATGATTCAGCACGTCAATAGTTTTGGACCAGTGAGAACGACTGTTCCTACTCATCACCAAGCTTGAATGGACGGTCCATAGATGCTGCATCAGTTTTATTTTAGTTTATTTTAAGGGATCTGCTGTTTTAATACCTCAACATCATACTGTAACCGTTTTGCTGTTCAACTTTCTAACCGGTGTGTTTCTTTTATGTTTATGTTTGAAAAACATTGGCAGGATGGGATTTATAGACGTGTGTTTAACTGGCAGAGTATCCTGAATGGAAATAAATTACTGGCACACTTACTGCGTAATGTTGTTGTTTCAAACACTAAAATTGGTCAGAATAATAAAAGAAAATCTGTTTGTATGTTATTAGAAGAAGTCATATGGAACATACTCCACTGTAAGAAATGTTTGGCAGCTACTGTACCTCAATGCTGCCCGTTTAGTTCACCTGGGACATGAATGCTGTTAACTGGAAACACTTATACAAAACTCTTAAGGAGAATTGTAAGTTTACACAAGATGGTGGAGATTTTTTTTTTGTCATTCATATAAGAAATTCAGATTCTAAAAATGAACTCAGTCATGTCAGTAGAACTTATTGGGATATGTTCTTGTACCCATGAAGGAAAGCTCCTGTTCCAAAAGGGACACTTTGAAGTAGTAATAGTTATGTGCTGCCCTTAATGATGAACACTACCTCCAAATAACTTCATCTTAAATCAACCTTTCTGCCAAAATGGTAAGTTTATAGATCAACAGTCTGGATTTCTTCTAAATCCGAGGAGTTCATGTATTTTTGCTGTTTTTAATCACTGAAAAATAATACATATTAACAACACAAAACCTTAAAACAAAATTACATTTTTATGATCTGGGGAAAACATCAGTACGTTAAGAAAGGGCGAATAAAGTGACTGTGTTCGTTTATAGGCGTTTGTTTCCCAGGAAATGTGCGCATCAGCTCTCAGACCGGGTGTTGGTGATCGCCTCTTTTTTGAGAGCGCACCTGAAGGCAGCACGGGGCCTGCGCCGCCTTTACTTCCTGTTAGGGAAGCGGTCAGCTGTCACAGTCGGAGCGAGACGAGAAGGGAAGAGGGAGCACGGACACCACAGGAGACAAAATGTCCAGCTTTTCCGCCAAGTTCAGCGGCCACACCATGACTCAGCTCAACGAGTTTCTGGAGGACGACGAGAAACTCTCCAAAATGGTCCAGGAAATGGAAGAGGTGAGTCAAAAGCCAGTGGCTGTCGCGGTCCTGGGTGTTAGCTTCTTCTTCTCCCTTTGTTATGCTCTTCCCTCAACACACGCACGGAAATGGCCTCGAATTACTGCTTTATAGCAAAATAGTAGTAAAAAATCCGCTAACATGAAAAACAAAACATGGAGGGTGAAGTTATTGGACTATGGGAAACGTTTAGGTTTTAACAGCGGACATTCCCTCCTGTCCGAGGCCAAGGGGCTGATAGTTCGGAGCAGGGGTCGTGTTTAGCCTGGTTAAATTCATGCTACATCGTAGATGAGGTAAAAGAGTAGCCTAGCTTCTCTGTCGTGATTAAACTGTAGTCTCGAGCGAACCAACCAACGGCCGCGTCGGTGTTTACAGGTGAACCAACCGCCTCGGATCTGTCCGGCCTGCCAACGCAGCAGGCTGTTGCCACGGCAACGTGGCGTTTTAAAGACGAATTACAACGACAAGTTCACCAAAGCTCACCAACCTTAGAGAGACAAACATGTGTTGAGTCATTTCAGGGGCTGTTATTCACACAAATGCTCCCACAATGAATTCACTGTATGTACACAGAGATTGTTTGTTATGCTAAAACATAGCTATAGATGCAACTATAAACAGGACAAGTCTTAATATTTAAACGCATCTTTGCTTTGATTAATATGCAACACATTCAACTGTAAACGTTTCTTATTAGATTGATTTAAAATGAAATATTTGTTTCTGGCCACATAATAAAATTGGTAAATATCTGATGTGATGTGTTCAGGTGCAATAGAATCAATTATTGTCAGGGTTAGGGGTTATTTTGTTTATCTACCCGGCTGAACATTACGTTAGCATCAACATGGAAAAGTTCGTAACGCTTACACACATCAACCATCAGCCAACAGTGGTACGGATGTTATCTACACCTGATTCTGAGACAATCAGGTGTTTTCGCATATTGTGCTGCCGTTATCGTGACTTAATGTCTATGATAAACACTCTTGTGATGATCAGTCTGAAGTTGAAGTGAAGAATAGCCAATCAAAGGTTAAGTTCAGTTCAATTGTTTAAATCACTCTTGTGCAGCTTTGACATTATTTTAAAAGGCTTTTAAACTCAAAAGGACACTTTTTGATCATAAATTCTCTATACGTGACTAAGGAACTCAAACCATAACGTCTTAAAATATACAGGAATCGTGGCTAATTTCCATGCGGCTGTGGTTATTTAGTCATATTTGCCTAGGAGTGACGACGCTTTTGTCCCTTGATACACGGGTTATATGGTGCATATCTGAAATCTGAAGCTTTCCTTTATTGTCCACCTGCTTTCCTTTTATCAAAAGCCTGACCTTTTTTCTCTTTTGTGTCTATACGCAGTTTCCACCTGCGATCACTGGAAACGTTTGACCTTAGACGGGATATTTATTTTTATTAACTAGAGAAGTTGCATATTAGTTTAGTTTGTTGTTGTATTTTTCTTTAAAGATTTGTGCTTTTTGAATTTTACTGTCTGCCAAAAAAAAAAAAGAAACCCTCTGTATCCAAAATGGTTGATTGTGTCTTGGTTCTCATGGGACTGCTGCTGTTTCAGAGCTTTCCAACATCGCTTCGTTTTGTTGCGCCGTCTCTAAACACGGTTCACGCTCCGCTCTCCCCAAACTTCACCGAACGCTCAGGAATTTGACCCGTCTGTTGTCATGGTACCGGGGGTTTCTCCTCAGCCCCCCTAATTGGATTTTGTTTTGCAGAGATGGGGACCTGCTGTCAGAAATGTGCTAAGTGTCCAGATCCGTGGCCTATAAGAGCTAAAACATGGCGGCATAAACCAGGCAGCCTGTTGTGCTGCTCCTGCTGAGTAACTTCCCCACCCTACATGTTTGTCTCCAGAGTTTCCTTTTCCTCATCCCACAGGTGGAGAGGGTGGGGGGGATAGAGTAGGGCTGTTCTGTGTGATGACGCATCAGCTGTTGACTCGGGTTTGTTTAAATGATCGTGGAAGAGGATTAGCGCGGTAAAGACGCGCCTGAGTCGAAGGTGGAGCTGTCCGGGAACAGGATGGAATCTTACCGGCATTCTGGGTCGAAACAAAGACGTTGGGTGATGAGGGAAACCTGAGATTGGTGGGAAGCGGAGTCCGAAGTACAGCAGTCGTAAACTGGGCGAACGCCAAGCCTTCACCTCAGACTTGTGCCCTGCTCTGTTTGAATAATGCAAATTGTCCTCCCATGAGTTTGTTTATCTTCAGGACGGCTCGTTTTGTTTGTCCTCATGCGTGTCTTGGGTAACTCGGCTCTGCAAGTGTGTGCTTGTGCTGCTACTGCGTTATTTTACATGTACAGTGCGCGTCCCAGGAGGTGTTTGGCAGATGAGCTTCGACACATTTGAAGCCGTAAAACTGGAAAAGTTTAGTCCAGCATAGTTGTTTCCTTTCAAGCTGAAGCTGCTGTGTTCTTCATCTGAAGATGACGCCTTCAAGCCATCTGGTCCAGCACGACAGTAACACCCCACACTTCTGCTATAAAACCACCCCAGATATTAATAACAGTAATAATGCGTGACATCATCTAATTACTTGTATCTGCAGCTTATATAACTTTGACTTATTTTTATAGTTGCACACTTTTTTGCACACAATACTGCTCAACGTTTTTTGGTCGTTTTGCTTGTTTAAAGCAGCACAAGTTGGTATTAATCTCAGCTTCAGCTTATCTCAGGTTATCTGCTTGGAAAGCAAACATGCGACTGTAAATGTTTCCAAACACCCGAGACTGGCTTTCTGGGAAGCGAAACCAAGGAGTCCTTCAGCAAGCTGACAGGAAGGGTGCAGAAACAAGCAGGGGGGGCCGAACCGTCGTTCTGTGCCAGCGTTCGTTTATTCTCTCTATATAAAGAGAAATGTGTGTGTGTGCTTCACTTAATCCAAGTTCAAAGACGTTTTATCCTAATCTACTGTTTTTCTTAAGCTGATCTCAGCTCTAGTTTCAGCTCTAGTACTCTGCAGGTGGTCAGGTCTACCTTTTATGAAAATCTGGGCATCACTGTTGGACATTGAAGTTGTTCCCCGAGACCGCTTGTATCACAACATTCTGTACTAAAGCGATTTTATGCGCCGTTGGGAAGTTGCACAAAAGCGAAACAGAAACCAACTAATTTAATGCAAAACAGGCTTTCAAACGTTCTAGTAACAACGTCCCTCATTATTCTTTGTTAAAATAGAATAATGACATATTAAATTAGTTTATTGTTTTAAAGAAAACTACATTTCATACCCAAATAAAGGTTCAGGGTGACGTAGAGTACATGATCCTAACAGCAGTTCGGCATTTTAACACTTTGGTGGTTCTGCTTTACTGTTGTCTGATGGTGCCTGCTTGGAAAGGTCAATCTAAACTTCAGCAGTGACCTCTCCACCTCCCTCTCACTATCCTTTGCTAGTCCCCGCCGTCTAGCGTACTACGCTAACTCACATCAGCAACAAAGTCTTACCCAACCTCTTCAGAAAAAGGAGCTTTGTGGTTGACACAGGAAAGTGCTTTGAATAGTGTTTCTTTATAGAGGACGTTTCCCCATCTAAGAATCAGATTGTTGCACTGCTAAGGGAACCTCGATGCCCCATAAATCTGTTCGGTTTTTAATTGGTGCTTTTATATAGAGAGAATATGTTGCCTCAGGATGTCCTGGTGCAAATATATACGGAAAAAAACCCCCCAAAACAAATCACACCGAGCTGCTCTTCCTGCATCACGATGTTGAACTTCACCGTAACGCTGAGGTGGTTTTGTGTTTTTGTTTTATGTAACAGACTTCTCATCCGTTCCTGGTTGTATTTGTCCATCTGAAGCCCTTGACTGGATGTGTGAAATGAATCATTTGACAAGAAGCATGCTGGCTTTTCGCTAATCTGTCCTCACGATTTCAGCTCAGCTGTCCATCCAAGCGACGTTGCCGAATTTAAACCACATAAAGAGCTGGAATGAGACTAACGCATTTAAGGCTTGTGCTAATTTGTTTTTCAGAGGAGCAACAAAGAAGTAAAAGAAAGATCAACCCAACCTGTTTTGATTGTAGTCTCGTGTCACTTTGGAAGTGTCGCTTGGTTTAGGATTTAGCCGGCTTTGCTTTGCTGAGAGCAGGTTTCTTTTTCTTCTTGTATGTATGCAGTGTTGTTGCACCGCTTCCACACAAAGCTCCTTTTTTCCAGTCACCGTGTCTCCATCAGCCTTTTATTTATTTTATTTTTTTGAATGTGTCACATCAGGAAAAGGTTGACGGAAACGGCTAAGATCACTTCCTGGACTCTGCAAACCAAGTTTACGCTTGCTGCAGATGGCTTTTAGCTTTTCTGAAGAAGATGGAAACAATTTTGCTGAACGTGTTCTGATGCTACTCCGACCTGTTACGGCAACGCGTAACATCAGCATTTTCCCCAAACGGCTTCATTTCAAAAGTCTTCTTAGGATCCGTATTAGAAACATGCCTGCTGTCAGGTTCATATCCGCGCCTGGTTAGGAAAACGGTTACACCTAAAATGTCTGGGTTGTGAAAGGTAAACAGAGCTGTAGCGAGGCGCATTAGCTTTGTGTTCAGTGAAATTTCTTTTCCTAACTCTCGCAAAACTTTTCACTAATTTAGTTTCTTGATGCAAAAAAATAGGAATTGGTCAAAAAACAATAATGAAAGCTGTCAAACAGACGTTCGTCTTTTATGTGGAAACACGACATAAACGTTTGATCGTTTCCATGTAATTATCATGACAGATGGATGGAGAGAAGAGAAGGGTCATGTTTCAATTTACTGATCATCACCTTTATTCATTTCAAAGGAAAGGGACTGAAAACATGGAATGGATAGGAACTAAAACAAGGAATCGGTCGCAGAAGTAATGTGTTGTTATGGATGGTATCAGAAATGAAGTGTGTGTACCAAAACAGATCACGCATGCTTGCAGCAAATGTCTTTAACTACAAAAAATAATAATAATAATGTTTGTTTGACCTAGATGCAAGAAGTCCAGCAGAGCAAGGAGAGGACGCTGGCCAACAACCTAACGCTGGCCCAACAGAACCTCACCCTGCAGCCGCAGCTGGAGCACTGGAAGGATCAGCTCACCAAGAGCTACAACCGCCTACAGGAGAGCTTCGAATCCTATCAGCTGCGCAAGTCCAGACTGGGTATTGCAGATACCGAGAACCATTCTTTATTGATCATTTTAGATCAGAGACTTGAATATTCAATGGCACTCTGTTCATTAGACGCTCACACATGAAGTAATAGGACACGGATAGTTTAGGAGTTCACTAAAACAGCTTTGGTGTTAGTTTAGCTCCCATGTTTGGAATAGATCTATTATAAATGGGCTGTGATAGAAACAGAAGCCTGTCTCGATGGACATCCTTAAGCTGTTTTACAGCAGAAACCTAAGCTGCTGCTTGAAGAGCTTCAGTGTTTTGTAAGAGATTCTGAATAAATCGTTCACACAATTTTACATTTTTTATTTCCAGAACACAAATGAACTTAATGCTAATCATCAACCAGCAGCAGTCGACCCTTGTGCTGTGCTGGAGGGTTTTATGCCTGCGTTATTGATCTACTACTTTACCCACCCTTGAAAATTGTTAATTAAGCAGCCAGAGGGCTTATCTTCAAACACGCCAACCTTTATGATAAAACTGCAATCCCTGAAAGCAGCAAAGACGTTTGATTCAGTACCAGTGTTTTTTCTTTTTTCTCTAGGGTTCGTTGAAGTAATGCTTTCCCGTTTCTCCAGTTCCGTGTAAAAGTGACGGCTGACAACAGATATCTGCTTTAAGAGTCACAGTTTAAGGCATAAAAATGGAAGTTGTGTTGTTTTTTTTGGCTCTGCAGTCATACAATGTCTCACCTTGTATGCCAGCTTGGCACACTATACTGTAAGTGCAGCTGACATCACTTAACATCAGTGCATGTTTGTTTGTTCGAGGGAATTTAGATACTTAAACTCTTTAGATTTACAACATATAGTGTTTGAATATCCATATTCTATCTGACTGGCTGTTTTCAACAGTTTAACTAAAACGTGCAGAAGAGCAGGACTTCCTCCTCTGGTCGACTAGAAGGGAACAATTAACGATGAACTCAGGGGAACTTCACATGCTCTCTTTTTGTTTCCTGTCAGGTTCGCCGTGTTCAGAAAAGAACCTGTTTAACCAGTCGGCTCATTTCCCATTAAAAGGCCGCCGCGGCCACGTAATGTCAGGGTGTTCCTCTTCTGCTGCGTCTCGTCGCTAATCTGATTTAGAGATAGATCCACGGTGGAATGGTAACGAGCTCCAGGGATGCTCGACATCCCTCCGTGCGCTTTTGTCTTGCTGGGCGCCTCCTGGTACGTGGAGGACACGCGGCGGCGGCACTTGTGACCTTGTTGACGGACTGGTTGCCAGGCAGCTCTCTTTAAATAGCATCCCTGTCATTCACGGCTCATTTTTTCTGATAAACGTTGGGCGGGTTCTCCTTCTCTAGGTTACACCGAGCCGGTTTAAGTCTGCAGTCTTGGTAAACTGTAACGTGGGATTTTTGTAGTTTGGGTGTCCGAACATGATGACGGGCGTTTTTCAGATCTCTCAAAACTGGTGCTCTGCTCTAAGTGTTTTCATCTGGAGGCTTTCATGAAATGTAGGTTACCCACTGCCCCCCTGATCTCCCCCCGCCCGCTGGGCAGTAGCCGTCCTAGTTGTGGATTTGCTGTCGAGCAGCTGTGAGTGGAGCTGAAGGAGAGTGAGTGTGTGACCCAGAAAAGATTCAGGATACAGTAGCTGGTTGTGTTGTTTGCATACAGCCGAGCTTTTGACCTCGCTCCTTTCTACCCGAGAGTCTCTGGCCTGCCAGGCTGGAAGCCTGAACAACTGCGTTTTAGTTCGGGCTGAACGATTTTGAAGAAAACCTTTAAATTGCGCTATTTCTGGCAGAGATTGCTGTTTCGATTTCAATCGCGATTTATTTTCTTTAGATTGACTTTCAATGAATTCCATGGAGATGAAAACTGCTGGCAACAGATTTCTGGTTTTCTGTGATGTTAATTTCGCCGGCTCCGCTTCTGATCTCGCTTCAGCCATGTTTGAAAGATCACGTGACCTGATGCAGCTTTCTGATTGGTAGCTGACACAGATCCTTTCTACACCGGCTTTGGGCACACATGTGAAATTATTGACGAAATGATCGGAGCACAGAGAAAAAAACACGGCTTCGACAATCCCAAAATCGTTTTGTCTGAGATCGCGATAGATCGTTCAGCCCCAGTTTTCGTTAAACCAGCTGATCTTAATGTGGAGTCGCATTAACAGTGTTTCTCTCATGATCAGAGTTCAGACCATCATAGATTTGTGTGACAGGACTTGTTGCAGCGAGTGCACCGCGATGGTCACTTCGTAACAGCATCAGCCTTTATCAGGAAATCCACATCGCATGCTTCCAGTTCATCAGTATGACTCGGTCAAGTCGCGGCTGCTTGTGGATTCTAACACACAGCAATAAGCTGAGCTTCCACTTGTACGTGAAGTTGACGAGTAAACCTTCGGTTCTCTCCCAGGTACAGTGAGTGTTTCCCATTAATGCTTAAACTGCTGAATCACTGTACAGGCCGGTTTTGCTGGCTTGTTTACAAGCGGATGCCTCGATGAGGAGATTTGACACGTTTTGCCCTCCCTCCTGTCACTGCAGTAAAAATAAAATAGACTCGGTGAATAGCCAAATCCAGCATTTGTTGCGTTCTTGTTTTGGACCTTATGACTTGTACTTTTGTCGTCTTAAATGAATCAAAGTTGCAAAGATGCAGTGACGCCTATTGGAAAGAATTTCAGCATGCAGCTGACGGCTCATGCAGCACACAAGGCTCCTGTTTCTATGGCAATGAAATATAGGAGGAATGTTGGACTAAAGTGCAATTATCATTGCTTGTGCTGATGTTAATTTCTGTTGAATCCCCCGCCCCCCCCCAAAAAAACAGGATTCCTGCTTATAAGCTGCTGCAAAACATTTTTTGCCAGCAGCCAAATCAGAAAGTAAACAAAAATCCGTGAACTGACATCACCGGAAAACAGCTTTTAGCCACATGGTTCCCACAAACAATCCACCCAGTATTCTGTCCATGTCCCCCAAATCTCATGCATGCTAATTATATTGACGGGTAATAAAACACAACACTGTTAAAATACTTTCACCAATGTTAGAAAACGAATCGTGGACATTAGAAAGCCGAACAACGTTGTAATATTTAGCTTTCCTCAAACTCAAGATGCACGTAAAATTTTAAACCTTCCAAAAAACCCTGTTTTTCTGTATTGACTGTGATCAAGAAAGCTACGAAAAGCCTCGCCTATGTAGTCCAATCAGACGACACTCTGGGTTAGACGGTAGTGACACAAAAAAAAATAGTTTGATCTTCTGCTTTCAGAGAAATATTAATTGATTAGAGACGAGAACACGACTGCAGTGTAAATTTCTCTGCATTTTATTTGATAGATCGACACAAACTAGTGCTCATTTTAATTCTGTTTTGTTGTTTCTGTTATCTAAACATTCACATCTGCAGTCCTCTTTGAGACGCGAATGACATCTGAGAACATTGTCTGATTGGTATCTGTACTTAAACAAATAACATGCAAATTATGATGTTACTTGTTTTTTGTTTTTTTTGTCGGTGGGACCAAAATAGGATTAGATCAGATTAGATTACCCGTAGCATAAAGCTTTTAATGCAAACTCCTCAAAAGGAAGGAGAAACACTACATCACCTTTATTTCACAGGCCTGAGGCTTTTTGCCAAATATAAGAGCATAATAATATTAGAATAGAAATAAAACAAAGTGACTGTAACGGTTATTTAGTTTACCGTGCAGGGGAAACCATGTTGCTGGAGTCTCATCTAAAATGCGAGCGTCCTCTCGTTTGCTGTGTCGCATAGTTTGTGTCAAACCTTTGATGGGAATTTCTCATAGCTTTCGTGAAACCAGGCGCTTTTATCGTGTAGTTTCCCAAACTTTATGTTACAAACCAAAAAAAAGATCTAACAGTCTTATGAGTCCCTTTTTGTTAAACTGATGATCTCACAACCACGGCTGTCATCTGTGGTTTGATATATTGTGCAGCTCGTGTTAATCGTGTTAATCTTGTTAATCGTGATGTATTTGTATTCAAGCTTGTTCTCCTGAAAGGCCTCAACACCCAGAACAGCCGATCAGGTTTGACAGGAACCTGGTTTGTAACTGGAGTTACCTTCACGACTGTTGTTGAGATAACTCATTTTTGGTGTGTGTGTGTGTGTGTGTGTGTGTGTGTGTGTGTGTGTGTGTGTGTGTGTGTGTGTGTGTGTGTGTGTGTGTGTGTGTGTGTGTGTGTGTGTG
>JAVLVB010000371.1:250392-264718 GCA_032876305.1 Orestias chungarensis | reverse complement strand
GATCGTCTTTGGGAACGATGTCGCGCCAAGGAACTCGTCTGGAACATGACGATGGTGTCTCAGAGATGCGGCTTTTTGTTTCATTGAAGGCGTGCCTGCAGAGCCAGGCGACGTGGAATCGACTGGGACCCGTCACTGACTTGATGATTTAGAGAAAACGACAAAATACTTTTGAGCTTGACTTGGACTTTCTTGTCAGTGCGTCGATTTCTTAATCTGAAGTAATCAGTTTGTCTTTAAATTGAGCTGTTTTATGTTGGGTTACGTCCGGAAGCATCTTAACCTTCTTCTTTTTTGTCTCACTCGTCTACCAGACCACAGGTCGGGAAGCACCTCTCTAGATGTTCTTCTGGCTCTGCTGCAGGCAGAGGGAGCCAAAATAGAAGAAGAGACAGAGGTGAGCTTTCTGCTTCTTCCTTCATGATCTCATCCATCCCGAGTCTGTGATTCATACACATTCCTGTTTGGTCTTTTCTCTCAGCATTGAGCAGCTTTATTGTTTAAATCTAAGAGCCTCGGCCCCCCTGGTGGCAGAGCACTGTAAATGCAGATACTTTTAGTTCTGGTTTTAACGGAAACGATAAACACAATGACAGGATGTTAGAATATTTTAACCAGTAAAACCCGTCATTTATGACTGCATTAATGATCCAGTTCCTGTTTCTATAAGTGTTGACTCACCGCTTCGTAGTCAAAGACTCTTTTAAGACTCCTTTTGTTTCCCCCCGTAGAACATGGCCGAGTCTTTCCTGGACGGCGAAATGACCCTGGATTCCTTCATCGATTCCTACCAGAGCAAGAGGAAGCTGGCCCACTTGCGGCGAGTGAAGATCGAGAAGCTGCAGGATATGGTGCTGAAAGGCCAGCAGCTCCCCCATGCCGCCGTCCCCATCCCCCGACCTCAGGACGCGCCCGCCGTGTCCTGCCTCCTCGCCGACAGCAACGGCAGCACCTCTTCCCCCGTCGCCCAGCCCAGAAGGAAACCCCCGGCTCCCCCATCCCAGCCACCTCCCGTCTTCAGTCCAACCCCGACTGACACCCCCCAGTCTCCGTTGTTCTGCCAGCCGTCGCAATACCCGCCAATCCCCCCCAGATCAGGGCAGCCCTTCCCCAACGTCTCGGCCGGATACCCCAGCCACTACCTCTCTCAGTACCCCCCCGCTCTGCCTCAGAGGCCGCCCCCCCGTATGGCGCCGCAGCCCGGCTTCATCATCCAATAAGTTGGAATAAAAAGTAACTTTAGAGGTTTTAGTGTTTTTTTATTAAAAACATTTAACTCCTCCGACATCAACGTTTCGTGTCCTCTGCCACCTTTGATCACGCCACAGTCCCAACACGAGGCAGCAGACCCATCTAGGTTGGCCCGGGTACGTTCGTCTAAGGCAGAGCTCCTATAAACTCTGGATCACCAGTGACCCGCCTCAGAAAAAAACAAACACAAAAAACAAATGTGGTGGGAGCATCTTGGGTCTCTCTCTCTCTCTCAGTCCCTTCATAGAAACGGGAGCCATTGCAGGCTGCAGCGAGTCAAAACCGGATTCAAAATCAGCACTTTTGTGTCCCTAGTGCCCCCCCCCCCCCCCCACACACTAAACCACTTCTGAAAAGGGTTTGATCTCATCTTCTCCATCGCTGCACGCCAACTTACTCGTATATGCAAACCAGGAGAGACCCAGACAACTGTGCGGTTTTGATGAATCTCTCATTTTCCAGAAAATATCTATTCAGGCAAAAACTGCATCTATGCTGTGATTATTATTATTTTTATTACTCTCTTTAAGAAAAACAAGACAAATATTAAAAGGTACATAGGAATATTTGAATTGGAGCATCCACTATAGGTTTAAGACTAATGGAGTTAAGTTAGTAATAGCCAGGATCTACTGATTAACTCGAGACGAAAGGAGGGACTGGGTCGCCGTTTCTGGCTCTGCTCGGCTGCTGATGACTTACTGGTCCGTTACTGAGCGAGGCTCCTAAGAGGACCAGCAGCCAAGCTTCCGCTGAAGTGACGGACTGCTACAAACAGCCATGCACACTCCCGGCGCGCGCCGTGTCCCGCCAGAGCTCCTTTCGTGCTACAACACTCCTCCGATGGTGTCCGCGTTTTTGTTTTTGGGCACCTTCATCGGGAGCTCCGTGGGAGAACGACCGCCAACCGCTCCTTGGGTGACTTGGTTCTGTCCAGCTGTTCTCAACGCTGGACACCAAAGACTTCCCCCATCACTCTATTTGTTTCTTCTGTATTTCTTTTTGTTCTTGTTGTCGTTGTAAGTGAAGAAGTTAGCACAGTCATCTCCCTTTTTTCCCCCCCAGACAGTCTGTTTGTGTTACTTAAACCATAAACAGGCAACATCCCCCTGGTGCGATTGTTATCATTATTTTTCGTTCGCTGTGCACTGTTGAAGAGCCACGAGTGCCTAAACTTGAAACTGACATTGTGCCGATTTACTTTACATATCTACACTCAGTCCTAAATGTTGAACCATCCTCCTTCCCCATGTGTGACAGACGCGTCTGCTCCACCTCTACCCTACCAGATTTTAGACGTGCGCTTGGTTTCTACCTGCAGTCGGTGATTCTCGTGGCATCTCAATTCGTGTTTCAGACAGGCACCGATTATTTGTGTAAGTAGACCTGCAAGTAAACGCCCGCCCGGTACGGGTGTAACCGTGGGTTTTATAACATCGGCTCAGATCTGCGACGTGTCTACGACTGAGTGAGTCCTAAGCTGCTGTTTGTTCTACGATGAATGCGGATGCCAGGAGAAGTATCCGCTGCTGCTAGGTGATTAAAATAACAGGCCCTCTAAATTGATTTTGGTTAAATTGGGTAAAATTCTCTCCAGGAAAATCCAAGAACGAGATTTAAATTAACTTTTTTCCCCTGCATGGACTTTCGTTTCTGTTCAGTTGAAAAACTCCTTTTAAATACTTGCTGCTTTTTCTATAAACTGATCCTTTGCATCAGTGGGTGGTTTTAAATGTGCTTGGTGATAACTCCAGTGTAATGTTGTAGGTATTCACTTTTCATGAATGTTTTAAGTGGAATTTAAGGCTATTTTTGAGTTCAATAAATCATCAGTTTTGTTTTTTTGTATCGGTTTTCCCTACATTGTCCTTTCTTTGACATTTACGGCTGTATTAATCGTGACTTGCCATGCTGACATTTCCCAACCCGTGTAGTGGATCAGGTTCTCAGTTGCTTCTTAAAACATGAAACATGAACTGCATTCAATGAGGCTGAGACAGTTTTAAATTTTTGAGGCCTTAAAGTGCAGCACGACATCATTCAATCTTGGTTCCCACGCATTAGTCTGACAAGGAAACGAGAGCCCCCTAGTGGTGTGTCTTCGAAACCACAGCTACGCGCTTTAAGGTAGAAACGTGAGTTGGGTTTTAATCTTGAGCTGCACTAAACAGTTGTCCTCTCGGCTCAAAATGTTTCACTTTAATGCACAAACTGGATTTTTATTTTCTATTATTTTTTAGCACAACTTTGCAGCACTGTAGCAAAATATAAACTACATGAAACAAGATGATCCTGGCATCTATTGATCCAATTTGAAAGTTATCAAAACTTGATATTAGTCTCCTGGTTTTATTTTACAAAGTTCATTCAGAATTAAATCACATTAAAAACCATTAAAAGCTCTAAACTATTTGCTTGTAGTTATTCGTCTAAATTGTTGTTTTCTAAATTTGCATAAACTAAAATCAAATACGTGTAAATTGGAAAACATTTTAATTAAACTATAATAGAAACTAAGAACTAAAGATGATTAAAGACATTTAACCGTATAAGAGTCCTATATTTTCATATACTCTGTTACTACATACAGGCAAATAATATCCTAAAATGTGCAAAACAGTGTACTTCTAAATGAAAATAAACCTATTTAATTTTACTCTGGGCACAGATGTAAATTCAGTATAATACAAAATAGATATATTTATTAAGAAACTGTACAATTTATAAAAATATTTGTCTTCCATATGTTTTAATGTATAACTTGGCTTATAGAGCTATCAGTACATGATCTATTGTCAGTGGATATGAATGCATGAGATGCATATTTGACTGATGGATAATCCCTTTAAATTAAATATATAAAGGTTTCAGATTGACATGCTCATGGAATACAATTTGAACATAAAGTATTTGAATACTTTGATTGTGGAAGGACCAAACTATTGGAATGTATTAAAAATTATGAGTAAGGAAATTGGTTTTTGGTTTGTGTTCAACATATTTATAAAACATCAGACAGTAGTACTCAGAGCTGTGTTTGGAAGTGAAGGTAGGAGAATTTCCACTTGTACAACTCAATGGTTTGGGATCAAGAAGCAGTTTAACCACGAGAAAACCCCTAAATTTAGAAAAGGGAAGCCTCAGTTTGTAGGAGGACAAAACTGGAAACTGTAGCAATTGAAGTTCTCCTGTTTCCCCTTGTTCCAGAGAGATGGGGGCATTAAGGTGAGGAGAAACTCTATAGGAGAGGCAGATGAGTGACTGCACAAGTGTGTGGGTGGAGCAATGATATACGGTTGATGCAGTTGGTCATATAGGATCAGCAACATTATAAACCTGACTGACTATATCTGAATATACTGAATGATTAGATTATTTTATCAATGGATTTTTCGTTCTGATGACACAGGAGTATTCCACAATGACAGTGCCAGGATTAATGAGGCTCAAATAGTGAACCGTGAGACAAACGTTTCACACAAAAATCGGCCACCATAACGTGTGGAATTCCCGGTGAGAGTCTTTAGGATGCGCTGGAGAAGCCTTTGCATGGAGGTCGGAGTCTACAAGCAACAAGAGGGTACTGCTTACGACTGCTGTCTGCCTGAGGAGAGGGGCTGAAATAGTCTGTGTGCTTGATAGATGGAGTCATTCATGATGAAGAGTGCCCTCTTTCTCCATCGTGATGTGTAGCGGGTGATGGAGGGGAACGCTCTCTTGAGCTATCCTCTCAGCAGCTGTTGAGACTAGAGAGCTCTCTCTGCCACACTCTGGTAGAAACTCTTCAGGGTTTAGGTTCTTAAGGTCAGCGTTCTGCATATTCCTGAGGAAGTAGAGACGCGGGTGGACCTTCTTGATCAGGCACGAGGAGTTGACATTCCAGGTAAGGTCACAGGATATTTGAAAACCCAGATACCTCAAGCCCAAGAGAAAAGAGCTTCTGCACTAGGGTATGTTGGATGATGCTGTTGAAGGCTGAGAGGAAATCCAGAAAGGTCAGACTGATGTAAGAATCCCTGATCTCCAGATGGGTGAAGGCTGTGTGGACCACCGATGAGATGGCGTCTTGATGGCGTATTGATGGGGGTTCACATTGACATTGATTAAGCCCTTTTATGTGGGTCATGACCAACTACTCGAAGCTCCTCATGACTACCGAGGTTAATGCTATCGGACTTTAGTCTTTTAGGTCTGCACTGTGAAGCACTTGGGGATGGGTGCAGTAGTGGCAGACTTTAAGCGGATGGGGACAGATTCCAGTGATAGTGAGGAGTTGTAGATCTCAACCAAAGCCTCAGACAGCTGCTTTGCACAGTCCCTCAGTATTCACCCTGGGATATTGTCACGGCCTGCATCTTTACCAAGGATGATTCCCTGGAGGGTCTTGCTGTGGACACACAAGCCCCTTTTCCATCAAGGGCTGGTTTTGTGCTGGTGCTAGAGCCGGTCCTTGAAGCCCCCACTTTGGTGGAGGACCACTGACCGCTGCTGCTTTGACTTCAGGTCCATTTTGTTTCTTTTGTCTCACAAGCAACTCCAGTGTTGTTTAAAAACTGCCAATCTTTTCTTGTTTACTGGCGATTATTTGTTACGTAGCCCCGCCCCCAGCCGCTGATGTCATCACGTCAAAGCGGTTCTTTGCTCTGACCCCAGAAAGAGTTGGGGCCAGCTTAGCACCAGTTAGGAACCGGTTTGGAACAGTTTGGTCTGTGGAAACCGTTGTTAACTCTTGCTCTAGCACCAAGCCAGCACTGGAACCAGTTTGGTGGAAAAGGGGTACCAGAGAGGTGTGTCACCAGGTGGTGGAATGAGTCTGGTTCTGGTGGGCGGCTGGTAGGATCCTCAAAGCGGGCGTATAGCTTGTGGACATCTAGACAATGAGGTTGGGAAATGTACGTCCCTGATTTTGTAGTCTGTGATGCAGTTATTGTCCTTCAACATGCGTCGGGCTCATTGTTGTTTAAGTTACCCTGAATTTTCTGGGTGTATGCAGCTTTGGTTCGCGTCATCTTTCCGCACAATGGCTGCAGTCAGTCCTTTCCTCCCACCTCTGACTGCTGATGTCTCGCCTAGCCATCCGTGGCTTTCAACAGAGCTCTCACTTCAGAGTAAATCCAGGGTTTCCGATTTGGATAATAGGCAACTGTTTTGACAGTTACCTATTGTCCGATATCATCAACACACTTGGAGATGAAACCAAAAACAGAGTAGTTGAATTCCTCCAAGTCCACCTCACCCTCATAAGTGTCCACCTCTCTGATTAAACTCCTCCCGAAATGGAGCTAACGGTGTCATACAGCTCCTTTGAGGAGTCGTTTGCATTTGCACTCGGTGGAATGTATACAGTGGCGACGAGCACCGCAGTAAACTCCCTGTGGCAGATAGTATGGCCAACATTTCACAGTCATAGGTTCTTTCGCCTCAGAGCAGAAGGTTTTTACTAGTCCAGAGTGCGTAGACCAACCTTCCTTCACGTACACGCTGAGTTATCCTCCCTGTGTTTTTTTCAGACCGTTTGTCACTGTCTGCTGGGGAAAGTTGAAAACCGTTGATCTGTAAGGCTAAGTCCGGGTACGCCAGGTTTCCGTAAGACAAAGAACACTGCACTTCTTCATATCTGTAGAAGAAACTCTATCTCTAACGTAACAAATCCGCTTTGTTGTCCTGCGAGAAGACATTGGCCAGAAAGAGTCAGGATCAGTGGCTTCCTAGCCTTAAAAACACACCACTAGAGGAAATCCTCAACCTCCTTGATAAAATCCTTGAACAAACGTTTTTTTATTGTTAATAAATTAGAAATCAAAATAGTACTTATTATATTGCAAATAAAATTCAAGTGTAATAGAAGAACAGATAAATATAACTCCATACTAAACTTAACTAAGTTTAAGTTGAGTTTTGTATACTGAAACACTTACATTTACTTTTGCTTCTATTCCAAGAACAGTCTAATGTTGGATTTTTATTTTTATTATCTGTATACGTTGCAGGTTCTGAACCACAACCAAGTCAAATTCTTTCATTGTAAAAATAGTTGGTCGATGAACATAATTCAGATTCCATGCCGACTGATTAAGCATAATTGTTTTAGTTAGAGAAACAACATAAAGTAACAAAATATGTCTTTGGTACATTTAAAATATCTGTGTATATAAAAATTCTGTTGTTTTTTTGTTTGCTTGTTTTTAATGCATTTTATATGATATGAGCATGTATTTACAACCTAACATGTATTTACTTAAATAAACTCCAAACATATCCACATATTTTATGGGTAAGGGAGAATAAGTATATATGAGAATATTTCATTTTAGTTTTGGATGCTTAAATAAACTAGGTCTTTATGGTTGTGCTGTTACTTGCAGTTTTTTTCATGTCAGATACTGTATTGCAGTTTTGTTCTCCAGTTTTATTTTTTTAAATTTTTTTTTACAAACTAATTTACCTGCTCAGCTGCAAATTTCATTGGGACAAGGAGACCATCTTGTTTCCTTCAGTTTGTGGTGGACGTGAGGATTGTGTTGTTTTTTGTTTGGCTGCTCAGGTCCTCTATCAGAGGATCTCGGCTGTGCCTTGAAGTGCACACATCCAGACTGAGACCTCTGATGTTGTTCTGTTTTAGCCACTGCTCTAGCTTGGGAGTGACTACCCCGAGGACCCTGATTACCACATGCACAACTTTTGTGTTCACACTCCCGGGCTTTTCCAGTTCTTCTTTGGGGCCCTGGTACGTCTCCTGTTTCATGTGTTCCTTTTTCCTTGTTGTAATCGCTTGGTAATGCTACATCCACAACAACGGCTTTCCTCTGCTGTTTAGAAGCCTACACAATGTCCGGTTGGTTTAGCCACCACCATTTTGTCCGTCTGGATTTGGAAGTCCCACAGGATCTTACACCATGTACACTATGTCTGCCAGTTGTTCATCCTTTTCCATGTATACCTTCCCTTCCAGCCTCTTGCCAACTGCTGTTATATACTCGAGTGTTTCAGGGGCGTCCTTGCAAAGCCTACACTTTGGGTCTTGTCTGGTGTGGTAGATCTGAGCCGTTGCTCAGGCCTGTTCCTGTGCAGCCAGGATGAGTGCCTTTGTGCTGTCCTTTAGTCCAGGGCTTACCAGCCATTGGTATGATCATCTGTTGTCAGCCACTTCAGTTATTTCGCAGTGGTACATCCCATGTAGGAGCTTGTCCTCCCATAATTGTATCGCCAGAACCTCCTCCTCTGTTCCCTACTGTAAGGTGGGACTGGGAGATTTTTTTCAGGCCAGGAGTCAGTTACCCAACCAGGCCACCCTGGCCTTGCCCACACAAGCATATTCACACCCAAACCTAAATGCATGGGCACAAGCAAAACACGCTTGTGCGCACTAACACTTTTAGCAAATTCCAAATAAAACTTTACCTATATGACCTTACTTTAATTTCTAAGGCTGGAATTTACAGTAGTGTTACTGCTGTATTCGTGATAGCAGTAAGATAATAAAGATTTTATATAATAAATGTATATACTAATGAACCCCTAAATCCAAGGTTGGAACACACAAACTTTCATGTTTGAGATGGGATAGACAACAGCAAGTCAGCAACAGACAGAAAAAAATCAAAAAATCCATCACTTAATAGAATAATGTTACAGTGCCAAGAAAGGTAATATTACAGCTGAGAGCCATTTATGTCAATGCTAGCGTCTGGTGGTGTTCAAATGTCACTTGGTGCATTTTGTTGCTCTACTGTAGAAATAGTTCTGTAGCTTTTCCCAAATGCTCTACTTCTCCCGATGCACCAGCAGGACTGGTGTCATCACCATCACCACCTTTAATAGCAACAGTGTTTTTCCTTACAATCTAGTTCATACAGTGGGATAATACAGCCCATGTCTCACTGGATTTGGCCTTGTATTCATATACATGATAAGATAAGATTATCATTATTACCGAGTCCATTGCTTCTTCTCCTCACTAGCATCGCTCACCAGCATCGCTCACTAGCATCGCTCACTAGCTGCGTTAGTTGAACCAGACACCCCTACCCCCTCCATTACACCTGTGTGGTTGATACGGTCTGTCGCGGTGAGTGTTAATCAAAATGAACCAATCATCTTTCCGTCCTCACCTTCTGCTGGCCTGAGTAGCCTCAAAGTGGACTCTCTCTCTGATAGCCGCGCACTTTTTAATCCTAGGCCTCCCGGTTCTACCTATGGCCAGTCCAGGCCTGCGTTTGATACATTTATGGATCTTGTATGTTTCATCCTGGACAGTGGCTCTCACACTCACTAGTCATCCTTCCCTACACCTCGTGTACGTTCTCAGGGTTTTGGATGTGGAGTGGAAACCTCGGTGCATGGTTTGTACCTTCCGAGTCTTAACATCCGTGGTCTTTATCTCCTCCTTTGGCCATCCGATTATTGCCGCTGGTTATCTGATTACTGGTAAGGTGTAGTTGTTTATGAAACAAACCTTGTTCTTACCATTAAACTGGTTTCTCAGGACTTGCCTTACTCGTTGTAGATATTTGGACATGGCTCCCTTCCTTATGGCCTCATCAAGGCTGCCATTTGCTTCTGGTATTACCAGGCATTTGTAACTGTCCCTAATGTTACTCTATTGTTGGTTTTAAGAGTGAGACCCCTTCTGTGTGGATGACCTTCCCTCTATTTGTAACCAACCGACTGCACTTCTCTAATCCGAATGACATCCCAATGTCAGTATTAATGTCATCAGTGAGTCAATATCTCGCTCGTTCGTTGTTTGCAGTTGGCTTCAACAGTGATTTTCCACATCCCTGTGTGCTACAGATAGGCACGAGCAGACCCCCAGAACCATACAAGGATAAGCCGTTGAAAAATGGATGAATGGATGGACTATTCAATTGTATTCTTTTGTGTTTTTCTGTTCTATTCTATACTATTCTATTCTGTTCTATTCTGTTTTTCTATTATATTATGTGTTCTTTTCTATATTTTCTATTGTATTAAGTTTGTTCTATTCTATTTGATTTCATTCTGTTCTATTGAATAATATATTCTATTGTGTTCTGTTCTACTCTATTCTATTCTATACAATTGTATTAAAAACTAACATGTTCTTTTCTATTCTAGATTGTGTTCTATTCTGTTCTGTTCTATTCTATTGTAGACTCTATTCTATTTTATTGTATTCTATTATATTCTGTGTCTATTCTTTTCTATTCTGTTCTATTCTATTTTGATTATATTCTCTTCAATTCTATTCCAGATTCTATTCCATTCTAGATTTTATTCTGTTCTATTCTATTTTGATTATATTCTCTTCAATTCTATTCTAGATTCTATTCTATTCTATTCTATTCTGTTCTAGATTGTATTCTATTCTATTTTGATTATATTCTCTTCAATTCTATTTTAGATTCTATTATATTCTATCTCGTTCTAGATTTTATTCTATTCTATTCTCTTCAATTCTATTCTAGATTCTATTCTGTTCTAGATTTTATTCTAGATTCTATTCTATTTTAGATTCTATTCTATCCTGTTCTAGATTTTATTCTAGATTTTATTCTTTTATAGATTCTATTCTAATCTATTCTGAATTCTATTCTATTCTATTCTAGACTCTATTCTATTCTATTCTAAATTCTATTCTATTCTATATTATATTATATTCTGTTCTATTCTTTTCTATTCTATTCTAGATTCTATTTATTCTATTTTGATTATATTATCTTTAATGCTATTCTAGATTCTATTCTATTCTATTCTATTCTATTCTAGACTCTATTACATTCTATTGTATTCTATTGTATTCTATTCTATTCTAGACTCTATTCTATTCTTTATTATATTATATTCTCTTCTATTCCTTTCTATTCTATTCTAGATTCTATTCTATTGTATTCTATTCTAGACTCTATTCTATTCTATTCGAGTCTATTCTAGACTCTATTCTATTCTATTCTATTCTAATCTATTCTATTCTTTTCTATTCCATTCTAGACTCTTTTCTATTCTATTCTAGACTCTATTCGATTCTATTCTATTCTATTCTAGACTCTATTCTATTCTATTCTATTCTATTCTGTTCCATTCTATTCTATTCTTTTCTATTCTATTCTAGATTATATTCTATTCTGTTCTTTTCTATTCTATTCTTTTCTATTCTATTCTATTCTAGACTCTATTCTAATCTATTCTGTTGTATTCTATTATTTTCTATTCTATTCTTTTCTATTCTATTCTGTTCTTTTCTATTCTATTCTATTCTATTATTTTCTATTCTATTCTATTCTATTCTTTTCTAGACTCTTTTCTATCCTAGACTCTATTCTAATCTATTATATTCTATTCTATTCTAAACTCTATTCTATTCTAGACTCTATTCTATTCTATTCTATTCCATTCTATTCTATTCTTTTCTATTCTATTCTAGATTATATTCTATTCTATCCTATTCTTTTCTATTCTATTCAAGACTCTATTCTAATCTATTCTATTCTAGACTCTATTCTGTTCTATTCTTTTCTAGACTCTTTTCTATCCTAGACTCTATTCTAATCTATTGTTTCTATTCTATTCTAAACTCTATTCTATTCTAGACTCTATTCTATTCTATTCTATTCTATTTTAATCTATTCTGTTGTATTCTATTTTAGATTGTATTATTTTCTACTCTATATTCTATTCTATTTCCTATGCTATCCTATTCTCTAAATCCCAGGTTATTAAAGTTAGGATTGTTAACATTTCCATCACATAAACACGTGATTTAAACATGGGGGCTCCCTCTTCAGTCCTCCTTGTTAATTAAAAGTCAGTCAGTTCAGTCGGACTCCGCCTCCGAAGCCCCGCCTCTGAAGCTCCGCCTCCGAAGCTCCGCCCCCGAAGCCCCGCCTCCTCTATGTTGGAGTGACTCCGCCCATCTCTCCTGTCAGATTAGATTTTACCCGAGGAGGAGGCTGTCAAGTCGCTGCTGCATAGCGGGACTCCCACTACATTTATTCATTCATCACACTAAATAAAGTCTCCTGTTGGTCCTGCTGTCACTTAGTTTTTCCCTTCTTCTTCTTCAAATCACGACAGAAAATGAGCCGCCGCTGTTCGCTCGCGCTCTCTCTCTGCCCGCTGGTTAACGAAGACGTTCAGATGTTAGCCGGCTAACTAACTACACCGTGGTAACCGCTAGCTAGCTGCCCCTGCTCGGTGGAGCCTGGTCCCTGTGTCTGTCTTCAGTCCATTTCCAGAACCGGACCTTGGAGCTCATATTATCAGTCACAGCGGAGCGGAGGAGGACGAAGGTGTTCCGGCTGGAAAGTGGTTCCACTAACCCCGCAGCTGGACCAGAACCGCCCTCCTGCCGAAGCAGAGATGTCAGGAAAGGACAAGGAGAAGCAGTCCACCACCGAGAGGCTCGTGAAAGGTGAGTCTCCTGCCTGGACACACAGACACTTGTGGCTGCTGCTCAAACTCCTCTTTGTTCAAAACGGCGATTAGGATTATTGCTGTGTGATTACAAACCAGGGCTTTTCAGAGTAAAACCTTATTACTTCATTACTTAATGTCGTCTTAAGTCATATTATCAAAGTTCCCTGAAAGATTTGCTACAGATGCTGAGGGTGGGGATGCTCTCCTGTAGCAGTCTGTGTTACTGCAAGTCACTGTACGCCTCTGAAGCATCCAACTCGTTAACTGTTGATGTCACATTACTGGTTAGTGGAAGAGACGGGTTAAACCTCCTCTTCTATTCTACTCTGTATCCACGGCGCCTCGTTTTGACCTCTCCTGTGATTTGCAGTTGCACTTTCACGTTACCCAGCCAGCCCAGTTGTCAACTGACTTGTTGCCACGGTTATGAGTTCATAATAAATGTCCAAAAGCAAGAAAATACCAGAAAAAATTAACCAAACTGAGCTGCATCAAGAAACTAGATGATATTTGCTCAAAAATGAAAGAATTTAAGTTTCAGGCACAAAAATGGATCCCTTAAGTTAAATTCGGAAATGAAGACATCGACTAATTTAAATTTGTCGGCATAACATGTAATTAAACATGTACTCACGTTTCAGCTCAGTGAATTAAACATTAACAAACTACTTGGTTCATTTAAAACAAAAGTTTTTACGCCAATATTCCCGCTACGTATGCTAGGAGGCTACGTATGCTAGTAGGCCACGTATGCTAGTAGGCTACGTATGCTAGTAGGCTACGTATGCTAGGAGGCTACGTATGCTAGTAGGCTACGTATGCTAGGAGGCTACGTATGCTAGGAGGCTACGTATGCTAGGAGGCTACGTATGCTAGTAGCTAACGTATGCTAGGAGGCTACGTATGCTAGGAGGCTACGTATGCTAGTAGCCCACGTATGCTAGTAGGCTACGTATGCTAGTAGGCTACGTATGCTAGGAGGCTACGTATGCTAGTAGGCTACGTATGCTAGTAGGCTACGTTCAATCCGGAAACTCGTTAAACTTCACAGCATAATGGTAAATAATCCAGGCGAACTAACTGCTGTCTGATGTCCTGGAGCTAAACAACCAGGGCCGGATCCAGAAAAGTGGCAACTGGAGGGCCAAAACAAGGGGCCCAACAAAACAAAGTGGGCGTGGCTAAATAGAGGGAGGAATTAGTTGGAGATAAACACGAGCGTTCCCGTCTCGTCATCATTATAATGAAACATGCTGTAGATAAATGTAGCTTGGACAGCCAGTCTATGTATAACCGCTCGGCTTTGGCCCGTCCTTGTTGTTGCCGTCAGTAATAAGGCAAGGCAAGTTTATTTGTATAGCACATTTTCGTGTACAAGACAATTCAACGTGCTTTACATAAGAAAAAAGATCAGAAAATGAAACAATAAAATCAGCTTTGAATTTAAAAGAAATAAAATAATAATAAAATAATAATAATATTCTCAGTTGCTATATGCACAGTTAAATAAGGCTGTTTTCAGCCTGGATTTAAACAACAGCAGAGTTGAAGCCTGTCTCACCTCTTCAGGAAGACTGTTCCAGATTTTAGGAGCATAAAACTGGAATGAAGCCTCCCCTTGTTTGGTCCTGACTCTGGGCATCAGCAGGAGGCCACTACCTGAGGTTCTCAGAGTCCTGGC
>JAVLVB010000371.1:237532-250292 GCA_032876305.1 Orestias chungarensis | reverse complement strand
TTTATACACACACACACACACACACACACACACACACACACACACACACACACACACACACACACACACACACACACACACACACACACACACACACACACACACACACACACACACACACACACACAGCCGGTAAGGTGATCTTTGACAGAATCCCTGTCTGACCCACTTTAACAAACACGGCCTCTTACTGAGACATTTGGGACACTGTTCTTACCTGAGGGCGGCGGCCATGATGCAGCTGTCCCCGGAGCAGGTGCAGGCACTGGAGTCATCATGGTTCATGCCCAGGTTGTGGCCCATCTCATGTGCAAGAGTTGCTCCCACTGCAATAGCTTTGTCGTTGTGATCCTAATATAAAAGGGAATAAAGTACATGTGGTATATATGTTTTAATAGTAAACAGCATTTAGCATCCAACCAACAATCCATAGTTTATCTTTACTGATGAGCTCAAAGTAATTGAGGATTCAAAAGCCTCCTTGTCAACACCCTAATCTTTAGCTACCTCCACAGATTCTGGATCATTCATGAGTCCCGGGTAACATTAATTTTGGCCAGAGGATAAATCTGATTTTTTATTTGAAAGAAGACAGAACTGTAATTACTTTTAGAAGAGTTTGGTTGAAAAATCCGAACATCAAATGAATCCAAAAACTTTTCAGGACAGAAAAACTAGATAAAACTACTTAGGTTTGACTTTACTTGGTTTCACATTTTTATTTCAAAATACCAAATCTTATAAGAATCAAATTTACAAGAAACAATTGGAGCTAATTCTGGATATTTGTTTTCCCTGTACCTTCAAAGACCTGGAAAATATTTTTCCAGACTGCATTGCAGTATTGGGGTTACAATTCATTTTATATATATTCTGAATTAGCACGACATGATGAAGCAGTTTAGGATTCTGCAGTTGTATTTTAAAAATCATAATCATACAATAAAAGTCAGACAATAAAGCACAAAGGTGTGTGACTGACTAGTAGTGTGCTTGGCAACTCACCTGTACAACCCCGACTGAGTGATCGGAGCAGAGAGTCCCGATGAACGCCAGACCCACAGTTGATCCTTCAAAATCGATCCCACTGAAAGACATGATGACAAACCTTAAGCAACAACTTCACCGACGTTTGATTGGGTTTTGAAACAACATGTACATTGTTAGAAGGCCAGCAGTTTTACATCTATGAGGAACACAGCTTCCTGACCACATGACTATGCTGGTATATTGCTTTGTGATGGGTTATGATTCATCTTCCGGATTCCTTCCTTCTTGACTCTCGATGTAAAATCTTTATTGTGCTTTTTGAAATTCTCTGATGTGAACATAGTAGCCCGAATTATGACACATGTACTATTGTGCAGCAGATGTTCTTCTAACGTCTAAAGCTATTGCACAAGATTTATTTTGAAACTGAAGCCTCATGTACATTAGGATCTGTTCACAGATGGTGGTTTTCTTAGAGTAAAACTATGAGTTAGACCGATAAACAATCTTTAAAACTAAGTCTTTAATTTCTGTTACATTTGATTAACCATAACCTATAATTATAACCTTGCATAAGACTAAATATTGCTAAAAGTTTTATTACAGGGATGTTCTCCAGTTGAATTTATGTCTATTCACTGTATGGTTTATACAGTCACTATTAGGTATGTGGGTTAGTAGAAGATCAGCCTTTGGCTCTGCTGAGGTTCAGTTTCTACCTGTAGGTGTTTTCTCTCATTGTCCTCTACACTGTATGGATTTTCTATAGGGGTTCAGGTAAGGTCACTCTGCTGGCTTATCAACCCTTTTAACATCAGCTTTATATATCTTTGGAAATGTGGATAGTTGCCCTGTCCTGCTGAAAATTCACTGTAAACTGAACAACAATCTCTGGTTCTCAGCTTTAGTAGGTGTATTTGCCCATGTATAATAATGTACGATGGCTTTCAAAATACCAACTCTTGCAAAAGTATCTAAGAGCTCTTCAGAGGGATTTACTTTTCAAACCTCTCAAGGCTTTGGTTCTCACTTAGTGTCACTTGTTGCTTCCCCCCCCAAAGATTTTCTAGCACAATTTCTCTTTCACTGTAATTTTTCATCAATGCATGAGGAAGTAGAGGTTTGAGAACTACTCAGCTTTTTTCATTCGCTAGAATGTTTAAAGGGCAGCGGTCTTCCACATGATTGTGTAGGCTTTAGCTTGACCGTAAGCAGAAACATCAAAATGAGGAAAAATAGAGACAATAGAGACTAAATCTAAAATTGTTCACAAATTGATAAATGAAATAGATGATGTTCACTGTTGGAGTTACTGGCACTTTTAGTAATATTCCAGTTCATTGAGATACACGTCTACATGCAATGTCCTCTCTGTTGCACAAATGCTTGCACAAGTTAGAAAGGGATGTTACCTAATTCATGATAACTAGAGACAGAATGAGTTGTTTATCTGGATTAGTCAGACCTGATAAGGTGTGCGTTGTCATGTTTTGTCCTTTTCACCAGATCAGTGTTTCTCCATTTCATGAAGGCATCCAGGTTGGCCCCAGCAGGGTTGGTCACAGGGATCATGTCATTGTTAGACCAGACTTCCAGACCCACCAGACCGATGAAGGTCCTCAGGGGTCTGTATGCCTAAAAGGAGATCATCACAAGGTCAAGTATAACAAAATAAAGAAATGGACTAAGGGGTAAAGCCTGGATACTGTGTGGGTAATGGAAGTTTATTGGTAAGCCATCAAAAGATTTGTTGTGGAATTACCCAACCCAGGCAATAGAAGTGACTCACCATGTTGACAAAGTTGACGATTTCAAACATCCTCTGCCTCAGCTTGGTGATATCTCTGTTCATCTTTACGTACTGAAACAACATTTGTTTGCATTAGAGCAAAGTTATATCCTGTTTCCCAGTAACCGATTTACAAGGAGTTCAGAGCAACAAATAAAGTACCGTGGGTCAGATCACTGCAGCAATTCTCTTCTGTTTGTAATTTGCAATTCAAAGACTTACACAAGGCAAACTTCACACTAGTCTGTAGTTACAAGACTGAGCTTGTGGGATTTAAAATAATGTTGCAGTATTCTGCCTAACAGGAAACATTTAGTAGCAGGACTATTGGCAACACTGATAGTCAAAACAGCGGAAGGGATAATAAACTCCTTCATGAAAGTCAAAGGAAAACATGAAGCAAAAATAAACTTGAAGTTAGAAATGTGGCACAAAATAACTGGTAAACATGAAATAAAATCCAGATTTCCAGGTCACCTGCAATTAGACTAAAGTACAATTTTGTTTCCAGTGTCTGTGTGAAGAAGGAATAGTGATCAGGTAATGAATCTGACAATAAGAAGCAGGGGGAAGTGACATATGCCGTAAACCAGTCAGCACATTTGTAGTTGTTTTGTTTGGTAGGGTTCCTACCACCCTCCTCAAAGTTACTGGTTAAAGCGACATAGACCCCCTCGGGTCATGACAGAGGTTTCATTCAACGAGTCGACATATAAGCACAAAAGTTTTGAAAATATATTATGAAGGATGAAAAGTTGCTTTAATAAAATATAAGGTTGAACGGGTTTTAAGAAAACTAGATGGATAGATGGACAAAAAGATGTGATTAGCGTGGGATTAACTTTATGATCTGAATTGAGGTGGAGGTGACAAATTATTAGTAATGGGGATTTATTTTATTTATGATGCATAAACAGGTTTCCAATCAATGTATGTTCTGTTCTTCATCTAAATAAAAGGTATCCTCCGATGTTAAACTGTATATTCAATTTTTAAGCTCAGGTTATAACGGTAATATGTATTGGATTAGTGAAGGGGAGAATATTCTCAGCACTTTGTTGACGGGAGTCAACGTTTTTAACTACAGTATAAGATGTGTAATCTCAATTCAGACTGACAATGCAATGTAATTATTGAAATGCTTACCGCTCGATTATCAGCTACAAGAACGAGCTCGATGTATTTCTGCTGCTGGAGAACAGAGATACCCTGGAACAAGGTCAAGCGCATTTCAGTTTTCTCACAGAGCATCATATTACCATAATTATTTCATAATAAGTCTCCTGCATCCCCACCCCTCTAATTCAAATTGAACCACTGGACTGTGAGATAAAGATGGACCCACCCCTGATCTGGAGCGACTCCGGCCTGTCGGAGGTTCTATGTCATCCTCCCAGGTGGTGTTGGTGACGCCGCACACCGCAGGCGTGAAGCTGTTGTTATTTAAAGCAAACACAGCATGGTCGTCCTCATCGCCACCAGAGAGAGGCTCGATCAGATACCTCTGGGCAGATGTCCTGAAGTAACCCCTAAACCCGTAAGAGAGGGAATCGATGAGGGCGGACTGATAATGTTAGAGAGCAGGTGCTACACTATAAAGTTGAGAAAGCAACTGTGGAGGAGAAGCTGGCTACCTAGATGAGCTGTGCTGACAATGTTCAAGTTCTGTCATCAGAAACGTCTAAATCTTCTACACTATGAATAATGTAAAACGTATAGGAGAGGATCTTTTCCATTGAAAAATTTAAATGGAAAATCCCATAGAAAATGACAGCCAATCAAAAACGACCAGTGTTGAAAAATAACTGGCTGTCAATGCGTAAATAAACTTTACAGGATGACGTATATCACTAATGTCCCCACCCACCCGACCCGTACAACGCGCGCTCATGCTTGAATTCGCGCATGCGCAGATTGTTGTTTAGGAAGTAAAACGGAACGGACAAGACGCATCATTCACCATTGAAGAGAGGTTCTCCTCGTACGGCAGCGAAAATGGAAGCTCGCAAGAGAAAAACCGTGTTCGAAGTCCGAGAAAACATCAGGGGGCTTTACTGAAGATGAGGTGGCGCATGTGCAGTGTAGCGAAAATGAGAATGAGCTGAAGATCCTCTCCTATACCTTTAAGCTTCACTCATATTTAAATTAATTATAAGTGAAAAATTGTTTTGCACGGTGCGTGCACAACTAAGAGAATAACTTATATTACTATCTGTTTTCCTTTCGATACTAACTTCATAGCTGTTTTTTTTTTGACAAACTATTCCAGTGTTTAAAACTTTGCGTGTAAAAAAGCTGAAATAGTTCTCGAATGCTAAATGACTGATCACGTTTTCAAAAATTTGCCGTAGAAAGGTTTTTTGGTTAGCGCGAAACAGCTACGCTGGAAAATCAAATGGTCCCCTTTATCTCCACCACATCAGCGCGAGCAGCTCACCTCAGACCTTCACATGTGCTGATGCTAACGGATGATTCGCTGTCATTCACAACCTTCCCATGGTAGTAGCAGTGGTCCTGACCGAGGGAGAATGTTGAAAAGGAGGGTAAATGTAAATCAGCTGTCCTAAACACCTTTGTGTTTAAAATCAAATAGGTAGTATGACACTTGGCCTTGAAAGTCTTTTTGTTACTTCCTTTAAACCTTATATGGAAACAACCAGCAGAGATAACAATGCTTCCCGTTATTTGCGGTGGTTAGTCACATTTTCGTCGCCTCTCCTAAAAACACTTACAACGTCATGTGGGTTTGTGGTGACCCGAGTTCCATCTTGTTGGTAGTAGGTTTCTGCGTAGTCTTGGCTCAGAAGCTCACTGACGACAAACCCAATCACATACGTATGTTATAAAAATAAAAAAAATCTATTTTAGGATCTGAAACTAATTTCAACTTTTGAGCTTTAATAGAAATCAAACTGCAATCACCTAAAACTATTATTTTTTTCATAAATATTTAAAACAAGCAGCAATTTGTTGGTACTTTAGAGACGATAAATAAACATGTCAAGAAAGGGAGAGCATACTTATTTTTCTGAAGTTCCAGTTTAATGTCTTTTCCTCCTACTGTCATTCCATATTTAATTGTCTGTGGTCTGATGTGCTGTGGGTGTTAAGGAAAGAAAATGTTTCCTTTGACTTTTTTTACATTTAATTTGTAAATTCACCTCCGCAGTCGGAACATCTATGCAAGCTGTGCATCATGCGCATGATATTGAAGCAGTAACATCTACCTCTGTGCTCCTTTTCCTTATTGCATGGAGCTTGACAGGTCGAACCACTTCGTAGTCCTTCCCAACTTCACAGGTTGGGTTGTGGCTTTCTGTGAACACACAACGGCAGATAGCAGATAGATATGCAACACCTGAATCCCCGCCTAGAATTGTGTCTGAAAGAAATACCAGCCAATCAATGAAATGATCATCGGTGGTAATGTACTTATTTTGGACACTAAACTGAGAGGCAATGAACATGTAACATTGAACTAAAGAGGATTGAAAAGCCACGGGTCATATTACGAGTTCCCCTTTATAATTCTCAGAAGATCGCTGACACTCCTTTTAATTTGTTGTACGTCATCTATGGTCAAGAGAGACCTGAGTCAGTGGTTGGTGCTCATGTCACATTCGTTAAAGATCGATTCAGTGAGACTGAAATGCTAGGACTGCCACTAATAACATGCTCTCTATCATCTACAAAAACTGCAAAAACTTTGATTAATTTAGGCAAATTCAAACAAATTGGCCTCCTTTTCCAGCAACATTCCACTATTATGGTACATCTAACATTTTTTTTTGTTTTGTGATGGTGATGGAATGTTAATGTAAACTGTGGTAAATTGCAGGAATTTACCTGTAAGTCGTTTGAAATGACCTGGACAAAGAAGGCATGAGGGATTTTGACCATTCCGGTTTCAAATCCTCCCAGCCTGCCATGTCTGTCTTGTTTGGATTCCATGGTTGCGGATATGCTGTCACCACTGCTACACTAGCCCTCCACTGTCCTCGCAAATCTGTTCTGGTGTTCCTAAAACATCCCTGAGCAACACACCAAAACCCAGCAAGAATCCTCCATGTTGGATTTATTTGTTTTCTAATTCTTCCAACAACCTGTCAGCAAAAACTGGAACCATTAGTTTGCTTTCATAGTTGCAGCCTAAACCAAACACCTTTGAGTGAAACCTCCCTTACAACTTCTTCCCTCTATTTGTTTTAAGCAGCAAAGAACATGATCAATCACTGTCCCACATGCTTGAATGTTTTATGTTGTAAATGTTGCCACAGGACTTGTACTGAATGAGAGAAAACTGTGACATGCAATTCTGGAAACTGTTTGTGAAGCTTGAACAGGAGTGACAGGGGAAGCCAGGGGTTATGTTCTCTCTTGTGTACAGTTTGTAGGTCAGTGACTGTAACAACGTCAGTACGACGCCTTCAAATAATTTTGAAACAAAACGATAACTCCTAAAGAGCTTTAAGATAAAAACCAGGCAAACGGCAGCACAGTGCATCTTTTAGGTCCTCTGGTATGTACTTGTTAGGTTTAATCCCCATTTTCTTTTTTAAACCCATAAACGATCAATTTTGTTTGCATACAGTAGTCTTGACAGATTCCCCCAGACAGATCACTTCTTCTTTTGACTTTCCATTTCCCTCTTTTTTTTAAAAAAACACTTTGTATTTTTTTTTTACTGTAAGGATCATAAATTGGACAGAGTAATAATGGGATTTACCTTGTCTCACCTTATTGGGCAATCAGTGACATATTAGCAATAGTTATATCATACGCATAAGCGCACTCCTGAAATAGTAAAGCACTTGGGTAATAACCAGCCGGTTATCCTAAACCTGTCACATAGGAAAAAAAGTATGCAAAGCTGTTAAAATTACACAGGTGTCCTGTTTTTTGTTGTTCTGGTTGTTCTTTTTTAAAATCAGACCAGCATAACTTCCGCTACAAAGCAGGCAGACATATTTAAAGACACAATCTCAGACTCAGTCTTCTTCCTCACCATTTCTTATAAAATGTAAACTGTTAACGTCTAACTCTATTTAGGTAAGAGATGACCCTATGAGATCACGCTTGCGGCGTGTAGGTTGTTCTTTTTTAAGATGATGTAAAGTTTTTACTATTTCTGATTTCCAAAAGAAAACAGCAAAAATGTTTCTGTTGCGTAAACTGTGATGATTCACAAGACATCTAAGGCGAGAGAAAATACTTCAAATGTGGTGGAAGGACATTTTGCTGTTAAAGTTGGAGAAACTTCTTGTCCAGATTCCATATTTCCCATCAAAGGAAGCAGCTAACAAGTCACTGACTAACTTCCTCTGAGTCACGGTTACCTGAGGACCCGGTAGCACCTGAGAGGGCACCGGCTTTGTTGTCATCCAAAGTTCACCTCCTACATCGTATCATCGCTGCGTTTACTATGTTTGGCTTGTGATTAGTTGGTGGATGATCACAAGCACGTTGAAACAGCTGCTGGAAAGTTTTGACATTCATCATTATCCTAACTAGGGCTCATTGTCTCTACATGAGCAATTATTATTTAATCCCATGTCCTAAAACTCTTTTGTGACTTGACTAAGAGTATATCAGTCTCACAGATGTATTAATTATGCTAGTGTTTGTGTTTCTTGTGAGATCAGAGACCTCCTAAAGAGCCACAGCGTAACTTGTTTCTCAGGATCAGAAAGCTGCATTTTGAAGTGCTCTGAATAAACAGGCAAAGCTTTAGTTATTAATTAGCCCCCTGGTGAAAGAAGGTAACAGTATCCAGTCACTTACCTGAGGACTTGAGCAAGGCGTGCAGGAACAGAACCCACAACAGGAGTTTTTGTGTCATCGTCCCAAATAGTTGCTTATCGTTGCGTCGTCAGGCTTTTATGTCCTACCTGTACATTGTAGCAAGTCACGCCTTCACCCGGCCTCCTGGAGCTGTCATAGCCATTTCCTTATCAGCGAGAGCAACCAGGCCTCAACACGCCCCTGAAAGAATCCAGGAAGGATAATGCAAAAGGCTGTGAGGTCAGATTCAAACTTGCACCCAGGTGTGCAGGCCGAGGTTCCTTAGATTGAGTCAGTATGATCTCAAAAACAGATTTTATAAATCATTTTTGCCTGTCTTTTTTTTCTTCCTCTTTTTGGTGTCTATATAAAAAAAGAAGTGTTACTCACTCCCTGTGGTGACTGCTGACTCTGGTGCTTTTCATGTGCTAATTTCCAAACATTCTTTCACCATCAGCTGCACATCCTAAGGTGCCTCAATACTGGTGAGGTACACAGCAAATAACCAAACCGAGCTCAATCTGCAACGCACGGTTCGACGCTTCTTCCTTCCTTCTGAGTCTGTTTCTCACCCACTGACCACATGCCAGGACTCACAGCAAAGACAAATTGTCTAAAGACAATGAGGCTAATGTGTGTCCTCTCTCTCTCTCTCTTTGCTGTCTGGGACATTCCAGGACACAGAGATTATTATTATTTGTGACACCATAAAATCTCACTCGCAGTGATATGATAGTTTCAGTCTGCAGGCTGATTGTGGTGTAACACAGTAGAGCTTCAACTAAGTATATGAGCCCAACGTCCTTGTTGGATAGTTGACACCCTTCTTAAAAAAACACAACAAAACAAGTCACTAATTGTTCTACGTTATTTGAAAGGGGACTTTAAAGATACTTAAAAAGATGTTGTTTTTTGTTATTAATTATTTTAACAGGATGATGAGAGATCGGCAGAAGAACCAAAGAGCAGGATGTGAACTGGATTATTATGCTAGATTATAGAGGATCAAAAGGGTTTCTGTCTGGTTCCCCTCGTGTTTCTCGTTATTGTTATTAGTTTGTTGTTCATTTTCCCTTTCGGTGTTCTTCCGCTGGTTTTTTTACTTTCCTCTTCCACGTTTTGTAGTTCCCGTGTCCCACTTCAGTTATCCGTATGTTTACTTTTGTAGTTTTAGTTGCGCGTCATCCCTGGTCAGTTACACTTCACTGTGTTCTCTGTTTATGTTCAGTTCATTATACATCCTTTGCAATAAATCAGTATTCCTGTCATACAGTTTAGTCTGCGGACCCACATAAACCAGAGAACTCTCAGGAGTACAATTATAAGGATTTATTGAAATGGATGATGTGTTCTTGGACCAGGGAAATTAACAGCAAACGGAAAACCAGCAGCAATAGGACCCAGCGGTGATCAGCAGCGGGATCGACAACGGCAAAGGAACCAGCGATGAGGACGTCTGATGGCAACAGGAAGCACAGGTGAGTAATACGACAGCAGTGAGAAATTGGTGAAGTGACAACAGAGAACGGGATAATTTTGAGATGTCTTACAGAGGCGGGAACCAGAGGCAAACGGTACTCGGAGGAACAGAGGACGACGTGGGAAACCGGGAACACTGTGAGGTAAGCAGAGTTGGAATATTGTGCAGGGAACGGATGGGAAGAAGATGGCTTTACGATACATAAACCCCAATCGAAACATAACAAGAGACTTCTTACAATTAACCATATAATTGAAATAGATATATATTAAATAACACTGCTTAAACGGATATGTAAGAGTACACATGGGAATTCAAGGTTTTATAATATGTAACAGTAATATTAAACGGTATTTAAATACCTACATCGCTGTAAAGGACTTCAAATGTAACCTACTATTGAGATATTAATAACTCCTAACAGAGGAGGCACTTATTAAAAGTCTATAAAATTAACAGAGGAACTAACCTATGCGTTTGTTTAATATGTTTTTTACAGATGGATACAAACAAGTCTAGGCTGCAGTTACAGCAGAGAGGTTTTGTATAAGCATGTCTGATTTTTCTGCTCTGAGGCTGCTTGGCTCACACAGAACATTCTTCTCTCATTAAATTGCCACACAATACGTTCGTTTGTGTTTGGTGTTAGAATACGTACACATGTATCGATATCTGATGCTGCAACATCAAAAAGGAGATTTCTAAAGATCATATCGAACATCAGAAAGTTTCTAAAAACTCAGATGATACTAACTTTAAGGATAGTGTACTCACAGCTTATGTTACTTCAATTCAGTTTATTTTCGCGGCTCCATTTCACAACAAGTTTAGAAGACACTTATTTTGAAGACACCTATTATACCTGATCCTAGTTGTAGGTGCATCAAGTTGTAGATGATAGCTTGCGTTGTGTTGTTAACTTTTCAGCAATCCCTCAGACTGAGCATGCATGTGGCGACAGTCGAAAGGAAAACCCCCCAGTAACAGGAAGAAACCTCCAGCAGAACCAGAACCTGGGTAAATGTTATTTTAGCTAGGGTCTGCTATGACTGACTGGGGGCTTGACAATGAAAGAGCACAAACAACCAAAGAACCCAGAATAACAGAGACAGAACCTGTCTCAGTTTGATCGGCATTCATTTTCGAAACAGTCCTTGCTCTACATATTAGCCAACCTGCTAAATATAACAGTGCTCAGGTACTCGGGGAGATTATTTTGCCTTTTACATTCTGCTCTTCCTAACACGTTTGTCCTGATCCGAAAGCTACCAAGAAATATGACAAAGAAAGCCTTAATATATAATATCTATGAATATTAACAAACGACGTAAAATTATGTGCAAGGAAAAGTATGAGATATTACTGGTTTATGGATAAAGATTAAGATAAATTTGAGTTTATTAAATTGGTACCATAACTCAGAACAATAATCCCAAAAATGAACACGCACACCAGATTGATCCAATGACTGCTGTCCACCTGACTTCTGTTCTTTGTGTTGTTCACATTGCTGCTGCACATCAGAAAGACAGTTGTGTTTGATTATCCAGCTAAAATTAACTGTATTGTTAGTGAGTGTACACCGGCCATTGCTCACACCAACACAACACCACATCACAATTATTGTGTTCCTATTTTAAAGCCTTACTCATTTCCTGTAACAGCTGAACATCACAGTATCTATTTCTCAATCAGCAGAAAATTTCCCTTTGAATGCAGATGATTGTTGTTGAGGTAACACATTTAATAGGTGGTAATTATAGGAATAATATCACATTGAATCTGTTGTTCTTTTAATGTTCATACGTACATGTGCTTTATTATGTTTCATTTTATTTCCTGATTTAATAACTACTCAGATTTTTGCCCAGCATTTCAATCAGTGTTGTTCAACACTGGAAACTACCTTCATTTGTCAATGTCTGGCTTTCCTTGCATTCTGCCACAGTCAGCATCAACAACACAACGTATGATAAATTAGCCTTGGTCTGGTGTCAGAAATGGACAAAAGCGCTTTAAAAAAATCCACGAAGGTAAAGATTAGGTGGGAACTACTTGGTGATAAATAGTTCTGATGCTACAATTGGCTTTATGACTTTTTTAATCTCAAAATTATAACACATGTCTCAAAAAACTTCACAAGAAAAATCATTTTATTCCATTCATACATACATTTCAATTGATTTGATTCAAACTATTACCATCGAGTCATTGACTTGCAGCATTCACTCCTCTGGAATCAGCAGGCAGAAACAATGGCTTGTGTTGTCGTTGACTTTACAGCAATCCCTCATACTGAGCTTGCATGTAGCGACAGTGGAGAGAAAAAACTCCCCTTTAACAGGAAGAAACCTCCAGCGGAACCAGGCTCAGTACAAGCAGCCATCTGCCACGACCGACTGGGGGTTTGAGAAGACAGAAAACTAAATTAGAAGCACAGGTTACTGAAATAAAAGAGTTTATAGCAGCAGTTGTAGAACGTCACTGGAAGCATCTCAGCCCATGTTCTCATCCAAGAAGTTGTCTCAGCTAACAGAACGCCAGCCCAGGTGTGGTTACTATGGAGAGAAGAACACTAAGAGAAAACAAAAGGTTAACAAGGTTGAAATAACGGTAACTAAGTAGATTGGACAAAGGAAGAAAGTAGCAGAGAGAGAAGTGGTCAGATTGTCCTCCAGCAGTCTAAGCCTATAGCAGCATAACTATAGAAAAACTTAAAT
>JAVLVB010000371.1:222634-237432 GCA_032876305.1 Orestias chungarensis | reverse complement strand
ACTATAAACTTTATCAAACAGGAAGGTTTTAAGCCTAGATTTGAAACTACACAGGGTGTCTGCCTCACGGACTAAAGCTGGAAGCTGGTTCCACAGGAGAGGAGCCTGATAACTGAAAGATCTGCCTCCCATTGTGCTTTTAGAGATTCTAGGAACCACCAGTAAACCTGCAGTCTGAGAGTGAAGTGCTCTGTTAGGGGCATAAGGAGTAATCAGATCTCTGGTATACGATGGAGCTTTATTAGTGAGGGCTTTATATGTCAAAAGAAGAATCTTGAAATCTGAGTTTGACAGGGAGCCAATGAAAAGAAGTTAAAATAGGGGAGATATACATAATCTAACTACTGTACACTGTCAACTACTGTTTGTAAGTGTTTTTTTTAATGTAATCTGAAGTTCAGGTTAAAACTCAATAAAGCTTTATTGTTTCTGTCCAATGTTTTTACCATGATTGTTTTAGCTGGTAACATCATTTTGTCTACTTTAGGTTGTAAACATGTTAGTGCACTTGAAACAAAACACAATTCTCTTAGAAGTAACTTCTAAATTGAATATTAGTCAATGATACTTTAAGATTGATAAAAATAACAAATACTGGTTCAATTGATTGATTTTTTCATCTTAAAACTAGTAAAAAGTATAGAAAACAATCAAAAACTAGTACTTGTTATTAATATTTAAGTTTTATTTTAAATTTAAAACAGGCTCCTATAGGTTCCTGAAAAGTTCCTTGTGAGTCAGTTTTGTCGTATTTCAAGTCTACAAATATATTCGCGATACAAAATTATGTAGGAGCAAAGTACTACTAATCTTGTAGTACTTTGTCTTTTTGTCTGCCTCTCCAACTGGGCCGGTGGCGTGTTTTCACACAAACTGGTGAAACTGCCTCAAGACGTCACCTTTTACTCAAAAGAAGATCAGATTCAATGACAAGAAAAGATACCGGATGCACCCTGACCAGAACAGTCACAGCTGCTTTCACTACTCATGGGGTGGAGGTCTTTATAGACACGCAGTATCTTAGAAATAGATCACAATAATTCAGCTAAAAAGTGTTTTTGATATTAAAAGGTTGCGTAAACAATAAAATGTAATAACAAAACACCAGAATATCTGGAATCAATTGAAATTACAGTGAAGCATAAAAAAACACATTTATTCTCACATACACTGATTCATAAATGTATGTTTTTCATAGGATGTGTTTCAGAATCTATGTAGTCAGTAGAACCCACAAAAACGACAGAGGGCAGCCTCTACATTTGATTATGTTTAAAATCTGAACGGCAATGTACAACATCAACCTGCAGGGGGCGCCAGCCTAACATCTAACCTTTCACATTTGTAGGGGACAAAATATTATTCCACAGTCTGTTTTTCCATTCGGTCCATCTGTTCTCCAAACAAACAAGATGTTATATTTTAGATGTTATATTATCCCATCCTTTTACCTGTTTCCGATTCTTAACTCTGTGGTTACTGCAGAATTTGTGAAAATACATGCAGCCCCATGAACTATAAAGATAGGTTTGTTGGCAAATATGTTCTGATGGGCCGGAATCCTGCCATGGATGCTGCATTCTCCTCTCTGCAGGCAGGAGGATTGTAACAATCACAGCCCTCAATATTTTCCATTCCACTGTAGGCTATGATCTATATCTCATCTGTGAGGCACGAACAACTTCAGAAACAATATCAGATAGGACTGCTTGTTCAGAGTGGGACCATGAATAAGTAGGAAATTATCCCTTGATGAATTGTATTAGTATCATTAATTGTATGCTCAGAGACCTCGATAAAATTTGCATTACAAGCAAATGTATAAGTCATAAACCCTTTCTATTAATAAACCATGTTCACATATTTTGTGTTTAAAATGTTTTTGTTTTTAAAAATAAAAGACCATATTAATTATATAATTTCTTGGAATATTAATTTTTTTTGGCAGAGTTAAATACAAACACAAAACCTTAAAGTATTCAGGTGTGATCAGGTTGCTTTAAGCATTTCAGCAGGTTAGTGACTAATGCTGGCGATAAAGAAAGAGCCTCCGAACAACCTGCTGTTAGAAATAGTAATGATATTTATGGGTTTTTGCATGCACTTTTCCACACTCAGATTGGTTTGCTGTTATAAACAAGCATAACCTGAATAGGATCTGTGAATTTGATGGTAGATCAGTATTTATGTATTGCAATAAATAATATTGTGTGTAGTAAATATAAGAGCATCTTATATTTTATGGGAACCAAAGACTCATTTCCAGTTACAAGATCCACAAGTAAATCAGCAAATCAAGAAGAATAGTTTTGGTTCCCACTGGAAACAAACTACCTGAAAGACTTCACTATTCCATAAATGTAACACGCACAAAAATTATGTTATATGCAAAAAAAACAAAAAAAACCCATATATATATATATATATATATATATATATATATGTTCTCTCCCGGTACTAAGGCTTCCTCCCACAGTCCAAAACATGACTGATTGGGCTCTAGATTGTCCTTAGGTGTGAGTGTGTGTGTGAGTGGTTGTGTGTCCTGTATGTCTCGGTGTTGCCCTGCGATGGACGGGCGACCTGTCCAAGGTGTACCCCTGCCTCTCGCCCGTTGTAAGCTGAAGATAGGCGCCAGCAGACCCACCCCACCCCAATAGGGACAAGGGTGTGCAGTAGAAGGATGGATGGATGGATGGTTATATGCAAAAACCATGTGACGAATTTGTCTGCATTGTCCCCCAGTAGGAAAATGTGTTTGTAACATAAAGCAAGAGAAAAAGAGAATAAGAAATCCTTTCTGTGAGGCACATATGGTGATTTGCTAATTTGTTGTTTTATTTCTCTTTATATATATATATATATATATATATATATATATATATATATATATATATATATATATATATAAAAAGAGAAATAAATGTTCAATTCTAAGTAGGTAAGTGTTAAATCAAGGCAAAGTGCCAGCAAACGAAATTAGGATAAATTAGGATAAATTGCCTGGAAGTCCTTTTGAAATGACTGCACTGCAATATAATCTGACTGAAATACACAAAGCATATGCAAAACCAAAAATGCTCCTTTGCAAATCAAAATACTTTACTGGCGATGATGTAGTTCATCGTATTAGGCAGGAGCCTCGTGGAAGCGGTGGCTGCTTCTGGGACACTACACACCTCCTGCAGAGATTTGTCCTGCTATGTTTTACGTTGTTCCTAAACGTTTCTCTCTAAATCACTGAGTCTCTGCATCTGAGAGAAGCTGTGTATCCACGACAAGCTGTACAATAAACATTTTCAGAAAGAACGTACAAGGGTATGTTTTGCTCTCTTCATCCAGTATTCTCCTGGCTGTAGAAACTCTGAGCAGAGAGCATGAAGATGAGTCTGCGTTAGCTTCACAGATGGTTGGGAGCATATCTATGCCACGTGCCGCAGAATAAAAAAACATGAGGGATGATCCTCCCCCAGTTGCAGCCAAAAACACTAAGCAGCCCTTTGGTTGTATCCCAAATGACTCCATTAATTCCTGAGTAAGTCAGTAAACATGCAACATAGAGCAGCACTAATCTCGGCCTAACTTCTTTACCCATCCCTACGTTGTATTGGTTTCTTCCTGCTTCTCTATGCTGTTTCTTACATTCATGTGAACAATTTATTATTCATTTAAATTCAATTTTATGAGTACATTTACAGATTTCCCTAAATAATGTAGAACAAAATGAAAATCATGTTTCCGCAGTTATTTGCCTCTGCAGTGATACATGATTCTCGTCAGCAGAGACAGAAGTTCACTACAAGAGGAATTAATCTCCCCACAGACCAGTTCAAACCAGCCTGGAGTTGAAACCAGCTGTGGCTCTCACTTCCATATGCAGCCTTTCTCACTAAGCACTTTTAAAGCTCTGAGCTCAGAGAATTTCCTACAAAAACCAGCTGGCTGACTTCCTGTCAGTCAGTCAGTCTGATTTCTGAGCAAATCTGAAACACTTTGTTCTTTGTCTCTTGGCTGCTGTCATTGAAAATAGCCACAAAAAAACTGTTATGTACTTTTTTCCCATATAATCAACTACTTCCTTCATGCACTGTTCAAACCGAGATTATTCGTCATCGTCCCCTGCATCTTCCTTGATGTATTCAAATCTGCATCTGCCAATGTCTCCAAGTTTTATTTTTACATTAAAGTAAGATCTGATAAATACCTCCCACACTTATATAACCTTGGTTCTGTTTGTCATATATATTTGAAAACAGCCACAATAGTTAAAGTCAAACTAACAGAAACTTGCAGCTAGTATCTGCTACTGTTGTGAATTTACTTAATTAAGTACAAACCCGTTTTAAATGTTATAATCTGTAAACCTGCAAAACAACAGGCAGGTTTAGTGTCATGATTTTGTGTGCAGTAGGAAGAAACACGGTCAGGAGCCAGTTAAGATCCTTGTTGAAGTGGGAAACCAACTAAATGCAAGAAGGCAAAACATGAGAATTGTGAAAGACAGACAATAAAAAAAAAACAGAAAGAGCTGATGAAGTAAAAACCAAGCAGCTTAGAATGGACTGAAAGAGTTCAGGGCGAACATTTAAATCACTATAACTCTACAGTGAAATCAAATATTTGGACAATAATCTGTGTGTTTAAAAACTAAATAAATGTAGCTTTAAAAAAATATCTGTTTAATATACATATAATTACCTTTTCACACTGGACCATGTAGGTTATTTTATATTTCTTCATTTATCAACGACAGTTTCATCTGAAACTGGCCAGATTTGATATTTTCTTGATGCGTCTTTGTCTACCATTGGCCATGGCAACAAGATCTCCGAACTGTTACATGTGAAACCCATGATACTGCCTCTTTACTCTTTACCTTTCACATCATTTTCCACACACTCTGTAACCCAGAGTGTTTTCCTCCACCTTATTTCGAGGTTATGTGCAAAAATGTTTTTTTGCGTTCACAATTGTGAGGTATTAAAAGTGGATTCAGGTTCTTCATCAGAATCAGAATCACAATCAGAAATCATTTATTGTCATTCGCAACACATGGGGTACATGAGCATATCAAAGGGTGTGTTTTTTCTCCCATTTGTCTGCAGATCCTTGGCTGAGTGTCCTTCTTTCCCCAGTCTCAGACATGACCTTGCACTCCCATCACAATGAACAATAGGCCTCGCTGTCAACCCGTTCCAGCACTTTCTTTTACCTGGCACCAGATCAGGCACCATCCATTCATGTGGTTATTTGCTTCATATATTATACACTGTCAGAACAGTTATCTACTCAGTCTCCGTCCATTTATGTACAGAGAGGTTTAGAGGCAGACATAGAAAGCAGTGGATACTTGATACCGGGATGACCCCTCTACTGCTTGTAGGCAAAACAAGACCATTAAGCTTTACAGCGGGCTGGAGGTTTGCTGCTTGCTCCTGCTAAAGTGCAATGATCTGATACAACATCTCACTTTGAATAGGAACCCAATCAGAACTGATAACCAGCACACAGCCATTGACATGGTAACATACTTTTTCCAGATTTATTGTGGGCTTCTATTATGAGACTCATCTAGTTTCCTCTGCTGCCTCTAATTTATCAAACTCTTAGAGTTGCTGAAATGCACTGAGTCACTGCTTGTTTGGTACACCAATGTTATGGTGACACAGGCAGAGTCCTGCTAGACACCCACTCACATGGTTGTATTCCTCTATTGTATCACTATGGAGACATCTGATCTACAACTAAGCTACCAACAGCATGTTATCCTCATGCAGATATGAAGAGCCGTTCACAACGCTACACTTATCAGTAAACATAAATCATTTCATAAATCGTATCCCGTAGCGGCTAAAATCCCAACGGTGACACTAAGGCTTTAAACAGTCGTACACAAAAACATTTAAACACAATTCTCCAGCTTTATGGAAATATTGCCTGTCATTAGGTTTTACACTTATGGACGAAAAAAAAACTTACAAAAATGTAAGAGGTTGATGGATCACCAGCAAGTTGGAGCCTATTTATAAAAGCAGATTTTCATTATTTTTGCTTGTTTTGGAAGTTGGAACTGGAACTGTTTTGGCACTTTGCAGAGAACAAGAGACATCAACTGTTATTATAAAGAGGGAACTGTCACTGACGATGAATAAAGGGTCACAAAGCTGTCCACAATTCTGCTGTTAGAAAGATGTTTTGAAAATGGAAAATATAGATAAAATCATGGACATGTAATTTTGAAGGCCAGAATTTAAATCTCTTAAAGAGATAGTAAAAAGGAGTAAGATGTGTATCCCAGAAGCTCTAAAAAGGGTTTTTATATGTTCATCTTTATAACAGCAGAATGCAGAACAGCAATTCTCAAACTGTAACTTGTTATAAAGGGTTAAACATAATAGAAGACATTTAGTTTCAAACATTTCATATGAACAATTTAAAAAGACTCATATTCTCTTGAGAGAACCCAAGAAGAGAGACATTTCCATTATCTGAAACATCACATTTGGCCCTAAGATAGAAAAACAATCCATAAGAAATGCACACTAACTAAACCAGACTGGACTCCTCGAGTACCAGTTTCCTACATATGTTTGGAGTTTGACACTACAAAATTAGACTAACCATCAACGTGTCCCACCATGGCCGACAATCTGGATTTGTTCTATACACGCCAGTATATAAGTATTTAAAGTATAATATTGTGTACGCTTTCTTTATATTTAGCCATCCTGAAATGTAGTACAATTGTTCACTCAAGACGGAGCAGCTAGTGAAGGTATAAGTGAAATCAAACAAAGCAGTAAAAAAGTCATGCAAGTACTTTTCAACAGCCCCCCTGTAGACCTGAGGCCCGGAAATGATGCAACCGATCCATTAGGCCAAGGACAGGAACAGTTCAGCATCATGATAGGGGAGCATCGTATTGACAGCTGAGCAGTCGGTTTGACCCGAGGCCTCCATGGTGCAGCCAACCATGAAGGAGATAGCCGGTTAGGACACCGTGCTCTGCACTGCCTGGGTGTCTGTCGAGGCTCAATGCTCAGTCATTTAATCTGCACGCACCACCCAGCCTTTCGAGGGAAGGTAGGGTGGAGGGTGCAGAGAGAAGGGGAAACGTGAACCTGGCTTTGAACTAAACTGTCTATTATGGTCTATAATCTCACTGCAGGAAGCTTTGCAATAACGGAAACCATACAAGGAACAGTGGACATATTTCTACGGTTTCCGTAAACATGGCTGGGTTAATTTAAATTTGGAAAACAATCGATGTATCCTAGCATTTACTGGGGGAGCGCTATGAAAATGCATCAACATGTCCACGGATTTCTTCTTTTGGTTCTATCCATGCTTTGGATAGGGTGTTTTGAACTGATAGGAACTTGGTGGGTTTTAGTTAAACCTCCTGCTGTTCACCTCTGGAAACTCAAACACAAGCATATTCGGAGACTCCCACCTGCTCCGGATGTTCATCCTTTTCTTTGCTGTTTTTACTTAAGCAGTGTATTTGTCGCCAGCAACAGATTTCAGTAAAATCCTTCTGTGAGATGTAAACACAGGCCCGGATAAAGAACGTGGTTTTCCGCCTCTGTTACCACAAAGCCTGCAGGGGCTCATTTATTCCAGCTTGTTTCCAGACCTGTTATTTTTTTATTTTCAACAGTGCTCCATCTGCACTGACTCTATACAGCTTTTGTAATACTTCAGGCAATGAAAAGGGATTACATGCAAAGAGCAGCAAACAGGAAGAGACGCTCTCTCAAAACCATTGTTGTCTGTTTGACAGAAAACAAACACCCTAAATCATTTGGTATCTCACTATCACAGCAGATTAAGAGGGCTGCCCTCTTACAGTATTGAAACGGCACCATACACATGTTGTTGTGCAAATGTATATGTATATTTTAAAATTAAATGTAATATTGTACGACTGACTTGTAAAAACCAGAAATAGTTCTGTTTAGATAGTTAGCCAGAATTTCTTAACCTCTTCATTAAATTACATAAGAACATTGTTTTTAGAAAATGTCACCCACTACATTTATTGCTCTTCTGTAAAAAGTCAGGGTCTGACTTATTATCAGACACTGAAAAAAATTAAAATAATTCATTTCCTATAAAGGCAGATGACACTACAATTTGCTTTTAGGGCATCTGGTGTTCAGGATGCAGGACTCAGTTTATTTGTATTTTTATAATTCACAGCACATGTCATTTCAAGGCACTTTAATTAAGTTCCAATAATAATGACATAATAATAAACAAATCTGTTTAAAAAGTTTCCAATTTAAGGAAACCCAGTGGATTGAATCGAGTAATTGACACGCAGCATTCACATCGACATGATAGTTTGCATTGTATAAGAGCAATCTCTCATACTGCGCATGCATGTAGCGACAGTGGGGAGGAAAAGCTCCCTTTTAACAAGAAGAAACCTTTGGCAGAACCTGGCTCAGTACGAGTGGCAGTCTGCTGTGGCCAACTGTGGGGGGGGAGATTGAGCCAATACTGCTCAATGTCCATCCAGGAATGGACAGAATTACCATTAGTCCATATAAACGTGAACATGAAAATCCCAAAACTGCTTACTTATTAATTTATAAATTTTTTAGGCTGAAGATTCATCCAGACGCTGGAAACGCATCGTTTGCCAATACAAACTGCGGTTCGACCCACCGCTAACCTGTTCAACCCCTAAAGGAGGATTCCTGTGCATCCCATACTCCATGTTTAGCACCTCCTAGCAGTCACCAGCCTTCTCTGTGTCTCTGTGTGGATGAAAAATATTTCTAAAAAATTGAGTTCAAGTTAATGCGTTATAACCTGCTGCAGCCGGGCTTATATAACAATAGCAGAGTGTCAGGAAACATGCTTGAAACGTTTCAGTCCTCTAAGAACTCAAGCGGTGAAGATAAAGGGCTAACAAATGATCCTCTGGCCGCATCAGGAGGCATGTGCAGTCCTCTTGACATTTTATTGCCTCGTGTACAGTACGAGCATAAACACAAGATAAGGAGCAGGAAAACAAAGCTGCTATCTCCAGAAAGACAACCCCGGCCACTGACCCTGTTACTTAATCAAGAGGCGTCAAGCTCGAGACATTCTCAGCATGAAAGGCCTTATCAGCGGCCTGGGCTCTGTTTTTAGAAACATCTGAAACAATTTTTACCCAAGACAAGAGGACGCAGTGAAAGCTCTCAACGGGGAAAGAGCTGACGGATCCAAATGACCTCAGTTAAATGTAATGTGTTGTTTGTTGGAATGCTTCGATTCCTGTGTGGACCACAAGAGCAGGGTCAGAGGCACAAGGCCTCGGCTTTCATCGCCGCCCGCTGAAAGCTTATTGTGAGGCACTTATCTCTGCACTCCCTGCGGACAGCTGTGGGTCATAAATGTGCTAGTTCAGCTTTTCTTTCCCCCTTGTGAAACAGAAGAATGCATTATTATTATTGTTTTTTGTGTGCTGACCAAACTGCCACGCCATCTTAAGACAAGACAGGTATCCTGTGGTGACGTATTGTTCATACAGATCTAACAAACAGAGCTGTCAGCGACAGTCTGGCCACTGTTTCCCAATGGACCTGGTTCATTGTTTGTATCAGCAAGCAAAGCTCCCCAACGCATGCTCTGCATACCGAGAAATAAGTGACACTTCCTCAGGGTTTCTCCTTATAAGGCTGGAGCCATGGCTGCGCTGTTGGAGGGGACACACTTTTACATGATGGGGACAACACTGAAGTCCCACCAACATGAGGCTGAAACTGTTTGTGTGCTCAGTCTGAAGTGGGGGAACGCCTTGCAGGCTTATCAGTGCGAGTCAGCGTTGCTGCACAGGTCACCTCCAGATGTAAACAGAGTTCAAGAGGCCTTCCTTGTAAACTCCAAAACCTAAGCACAGTTTTTTTAGCCCACTGCTGACTGGAAGGGAAAGATAAAATCTTCTTAAGGCCAATTTGGGAAGAGTAGAAGCCAAACAGCCGACTAAAAATGGCATTTAAATAAAGTCCTGGAAGGGGTGACTGTTAGCAAACAGTGTGTTTGTCTGCATGGCAACAGGATGGTGAGGGTGGAACTGAGGTCCCTGAAAGAAAACCCACCTTTAAATTAGAAAATAGGTATGTTTCAATTTGTAAACATCCACGTCTGAATCAGCTGGAGAAACAAGAATGTAGATCCACCTTCCTATGATCTATCACCAGCCTCCAATGTTTTGTTTTTGTTTCTTTGGGAAATATCTAAAAGCAACAGTATTAAGCTTATTAGAAGATATTAAATGGTTGAAATCACATTCGCAATAGACTTTGCTAACTTTTATAGACGAAATCTTTTAAAACTACACACATTTTTCTTCAAATTCACATTAACATGCTTTTTTGTGTAAGTTTGTTACAAGAAAACTCATAATAAAAAAACAAAATGCTTTCAATGTTGTGGCTTTTGTGTGAAAACATATTAAAATAAATTAACAGAATCTTATGCAAGGCACCGCATAGAGGTGTCCACAGTTTGACTCAGCCTTCAGCTTCTTGTAAGCCTTCAGCTGTTCCACAGCAAGAGTTCTGATGAACAACAATAAGATAGATCAGATGTATCCTAATTTAGCTTGTCTTCACTTTCTCCCTGTTAAATCCACCAGTCAGACCTTCTTTATTGATGCTGCTATCAGGCTCCACTCCTGAGGAACTGGCTCCTAGGTTTAGTCAATGAAGCAGACAGCCTGTCTAGTTTCAAGGCTAAAAATGATCCTGAGCTTTCTCTGTATGTATGCTGCCACTGGCTTCGGCGACTGTAGGACAGACTACTTTTCTTCAGGCTGCTACTTTCTCCTTTTTCCTTTTTCATGCCGTTTTCCTCCTGACGGAAGCTACATCTGGTCTGGTGTTCAGTTTGGCTCAAACGCCTTCCTGATTGGGGTCATCAGCTAAGATACTGATGGAAATAACTTCTTGTTTTCCTTCTGTAGATGATTCATTTCTGTCCCTGTCTCACATCGGTCTTTCTCATTTGACAAGAGATATTGGCAGCGTAAAAAGGAAGACTGAGAACCTGAACTTCGACCAGGGAAGTGTGGGAAACTCTTCTAACCCTAACTAACCCTTTACATCAAACTGATCATGGGACAGGCGGCGGTCATACACTGAGCAGCAGTGAGGTAGACGGGACGCGATGGTTGAGGTGGTTATGATGGGATCATCTGAAATATGTGTATGATTGGAGCACCTAGAGATTACATGTGTTGTAACTTAATGTCAAATAAAGTTAACTGGAAACTGAGTTGAGCTGAACCAGTTTGTAGATTCTCGATTTACAATCCCTGGACGTCTCCTTTATTTCAGACAAATAATCAATAAACCCAGAACATGATTCTGCACAAAGATGTAAATGTACTAGAGACTACAGTCTTCAATGCAGTTGAAACCTTTGCTTCATGTCATCCCCTTCTTCTACTAATAAATGAAGGCCAGTAGTGTCGCAGAAGCATTACAAAAATCTAAGTTGCATGAAGAATCTGAACGTCGTCTGTTTGTCAGCTCGTTTCTTTTGCTATAAGAAAAAATCTCTGGTTGGTGAGTCTAGGGTTCATTCTAATTAACTGCACATGTAAAACCTCTACTACCATATCAGTTCACCTATTGCAGGCCAAATCACACAGGTAATAAAGATCAAGGCATGTTTTTCAATCACATCTCATCTGATCCTGTTTATCAAACAGTGTAGTCAAGTTAAGATTGGGATTAAAATATGTTTTTGGAAACAAAAATGATTTGTGGATATGTGGATTTTCGCTGTGTGTGTGCGTGTGTGTGTGTGTGTGGGGGGGTAAAATACAGCATAATCCAACAAAAATTTATAATTAGTGCTGACTCTGCAGAATAACCCAGCCTGGCTGTCATTAATCTATTCATTTCCTTTTTTTTTTTATTAATATTTCCACTCTTTGCTTCCATCAGCCTGCGCCTCTCTCCGCGTCTCTGCCGCGTCCACGCGCGCCGGGAGGCGGGGCCTGACAGCTGACGTCACCGCCGTGGGTATAAATACCGCAGGACTGAGAGGCTCCGCGCATCTGCGCTGCAGCCCCGGACTCCCCCCGCAGACACCCCCGCCCTCAGCCGCGCAGCGAGCAACGCATCGTCCGGCTCAGCGAGTCCAGGATGTCTTCGTACGCGTCCTCCGAGTCCCGCCGGGTCAGCCCGTCCGTCCACGGCTGCAAGTTCGACACGGCGCACCGCAAGAGAGCCGTGGCCAACATCTTCGAGAACGTGAACCAGGACTCGCTCATGAGACTCTTCAAGAAGACGGGGGACATGAAGGCGGAGGAGAGGGTGCGCAGCATCTTCTCCTACAGCCTGGACCCGGAGGAGACGGCGCGGGCGCTCATGGCGCTCAAGCAGCGCAAGAAGGACAAGTTCCTGCGGATCGCTGGGATTCTGCGGCAGCTGCTCAGACTGCGCTGAAGCCCCTGCTGTGGTCAGCGCCTCTCTGTGTGTCTCCGTTGGCTCCGGATGAGCCAAGCGAGGAAACAAGGCCCGATGCGAGCCGGGACTCTCCCGCCCAGCGCGATGGATGGACGGACGGAAGATCCGCCAGCAGAGGATCCCCGCCTGGAAGCGGGCGGGGATAACACGCAGTGACTGGAGATGTGAGGGGAACACATGCCTTCCTTCAGACTAGAACTCATGCACGCATTCCTGCGTTCCCACGGATGCGTCCTGCTGGTGCGCATCACTGGTGATGATGGAGATGTTGGTGCGCCAGAGCTGCAGACTGGGAGACTTTATGGTGCCTCTACATGACTGCCTGTCCTGAACTCATGCCTTTACTCTCATGTTGTTGTTTTAACACTTCTGATCAGTGGCCACTGATGTGAGGCCACACTGTGAAAGCACAATAATTTATACTTATGTGACATTCCTTTGATTGTCCTTTTTTTTAAAAAAAGAAAAAGAAATAAATGAATGCACTAAAGCTGAAGTCTTGTGTGTCATCTTTAAACACCGGTCACGTGGTTTCAGTTCAAGACACCATAAGTGTAACATGCTGTTTATTAAATTGCATGAAAAATAATGGAGAGGTCAGTAATCCTGACCTTACAATGCTAATTATTACTGAGAATCCGTTCTCATAAATTTGCCATGCGGCGGCTCGACCTCAGAGTAACTAAGGCAGCAGGGAAATCCCTCACAAGCAAACAGTTTATGCTTCCATGGTAATCACAAACTGACCCAATGGGTTTAATTTAAGGGAACGAACGGATAACACACCGGCTGCGACTCATTCAGTGCTGAGTCATGAGGTCCAAGAATTGTTTTTCATTTATTTATTTTCTAAGGAAAAGAAAGGGGGGAAAAAGAGGCGATGAGTTCATCTCTTCTCTCTGACTCAGACAAAGACGTTGAAAATGGACCGAGTAACTCATGTGAGACTGTGGTTAGTATTCACTAGGCCTCCCCTGCAGCGTCGTTTACTGTATGCCTCATCCATCACCAGACTGGTGCAAACCAGTTTGGCTCAGGCTGCTCTGGGAGGGTTGGGCTGGCGCAGCAAAGCAACATTAGAGCCTCTAGTAATCATCAGTGCTGTCCAGATAAGACCCTGTTAGGTTGAATTACAGGGTTCAGACTTTTGGAGGCTTTGGCAATTGTGTCTGTTTGATTCTTTACTGCAAGTAAAGCTAAAACAACGCTGTCGTTACCCAACAGCTCCAGGCAGACGTTACAACCAGCTCTGCGTCTATTAAAACCTTTTTCTGTGTACTTTTGTGTTGTTTTTGCCACCAGCGAGCCGATGTTTTGGATGGCTTAGCGTCAGACGCACGGATCGGCTAAGTGGATGGTTGCTAATCTGCCTGCCTTGATAGTCTCTGTACCGGCTCTAACCGGTTTGCTGGGCATGATGACATCTGACTCCAGGCGCTCCTCTCATGCGCGTAGAGTCCCAGGAAAGCTCTGGATCAGGTAAACTGAGGCGTGGAAGTTTCAGGTGTGAGTTTAGAAGGGAGTGCTTCTGTGCTGATGCAATAAAAACAGTACTTACATAATAAATCTAAGGTCACTTGGGCAATTCCTTATAGCGATAGTTTTCCTTTGTGAGGACTCATGGAACCATGATTTCAAAATCATGGTTCCACGACTCATCAATGATTGGTCTTTCTAAACTTTTGCTTTATTGTTTTCAGATATGCAGATTTAAACGGGTTTCTTTACAAAGGTTGCCCTGCGGTGGTCTGGAGACTTCAGCTGGCGATAGGCACCAGTTGACCCCCCTGACCCCACAAAGATAAGTGGGCTGCAAAATGGGTAGATGGATGTTTGGATGGGAAATTCATAAAACATTAAGAAAGTTTTCATTAATCCCAGAGAAAAAGTTTTGGAATTTTTTTTTTTAAATTCTATTGTCGTTTAAATTCCCTCAAGGAATTTAACTGCAAGCTAAGCAAAACGATATCGAACATGAAAATCAGAAGCAGAAATACTGGAGGTGTCTTCTTAACGTTCTTCTTAACCGTCCAAATGATTCTGTCCCTTAACGTGGGCGTGAATCTCAGGTCAAAGTTCAATTTCAGATATTTTATCAATCATTTATAAAGATTTTAATACAACTTTGTTTTTTAGACATTACAGAACAAAATGAACTCATCACGATCCAGATAAGTTGCACATGTCTTCTAGTCCCTCTTTGTATTCAAGCTTATGTATAGAATTATAATAAGATAATAAAGATGTATATATGTATGAATATATGTATATATACATATATATATATACATATATATGTATATATATATATATATACATATATAT
>JAVLVB010000371.1:188322-207520 GCA_032876305.1 Orestias chungarensis | reverse complement strand
ACTGCCTAAATTAAAAAAAGTCACAACTGCTGGTGGGAATATGTTTGGTATTTCTCTGCAATTTTAAAATTCTTAATCATATATCAATACTGGGTAACGGCTTAAAAATATCAGGTTTCTTTTTCTGTTTTTTCTCTGTTTCTCCACTCGCTTTTTGGTATTCATCTTTTTCTGTAAGTTTTCAGGATTGGTTTAGAACAGTGGTCTCCAGCCCTGGTCCTCGAGAGCCACTCTCCTGCAGGTTTTAGATGCAACCCTGCATCAACACACATCTAAAACCTGCAGGGCAGTAGCTCTGGAGGACCAGGCTTGGAGACCCCTGGGTTAGACAGTAAGTGAAGGAATTAGAAGATCATTAGCAAAAAAAAAACAGAACTTGCTGACGTTCTGCGTATCCTGTTGTGCGTCTCCGTTGGTGAGTTGACCGCTGATCTGCTAAGAGGCTTTACTGTAGGTGCCAGGCTGCCTGGATAAAGCATTGGTTCTCTCTCGCTCGGACTCTCTCCTGCTCACTTTTGACGTGACCCACAGGGTTAATCTGAACAGGTTTGAGACCGGTTTCTGGCCAGCCTGGTCTCAGCGATTTCAGAAGGACGATCTGCAGATCCTAATCACTGTTGTTGTTGTTGTTGAGAATGAAAAATCTCTTGTGTGGCCTCTACTTGACATACAACTGTTACTGTCTTAATGAGACAATACTTCTCATTAATGCGTCAGTTTTCAAAATAGATGAAGACGCCATCACTGTAAAGCAGCGATGCACTGGAAATACGATGAGAAGCAAAATATTTTAATATTCTGTATTTCCACAGCAAAGGAGGCATTATCTCTGATTTTAAGTCAAGGCTAAAGAAAAATCTTTCATGAAGATGTTTGTTGGTCGTACTTTTGTTGCTGGGTTTTCATTTTCCTACTGTGTGTATAGTTTCAAAGTGACATTCGAGCTGGAAAATTAGGAAACATTTCACTGAAGTGCAAAATAGGGCTAGGCTACCTCTGCCCTCCAGCCGTCAATTAAATCAGCTGAATTCAATTCCAAATGCCTAATTAACCCCAAACAGAAAGTGAGTACAACTAGGCTGATGAATGTTCATATAACAAAATATCTTTAAAAACAAATTTGTTTACTAGAAAAAGGGATTTTCCTCCAACAGGTGGCGTCAGTGACAATAACTTTACAAGCATTCTGAAGATAAGAGTCATGCTAACAGGCTCAGAAAGGAGGAGGTAACTGGGTCTAGCAATGGAGGGACAATTTTAATTTGTTTTAGAATCTTTTGTAACTGTACTAAATATTTTGCGTTTTGACACTGATCTGGTCTGAGTTTAAGTTTCTTTTGTTGAGATTAAGAAACAGTCGTTACAGCAGACTGGTGACTGTCTCACTTATGTTATCACCCTTTCAGGCGCACATTTTTAATAGTCATTGACTTTTAAAGACTTTCAGGTTAGACGGCAGTGTCCGGTCTAATAATCTGCCAGAATATCACTGTACCTTGGACCCAGCCAAAACCCAGACACCGCAACACTGACAGTGTGAGACACAAGTGTGCGAAGGAAGTCAAAACATTGTTGTATCCTTCTGCTTTTTGGTCTCCTCTTCATAGCCTTGTTTCACTCCACCAGCAGGTTCTGCAGAAATAAAGCCATCCGGTAAAACGGTTTAAACTGTTGCCTCCTCCTCAAGAGAAGTAGTAGCCATTAGCTCTCATAAAGGTATAAGTCAGTAGATTTTGTCATCAACTAATTAGAGTTTTCAGTCATGTGTGATTGAGGAAAGCAATGACAGTGTTAACAGGACACCCATCCATCCATTATCTTCATTTTATTGCTCCAACATCAGGTGACTGGGGCAGCAGCTTAAGCATAGAGGCCCAGACTTCCCTTTTCCCAGCTACCTACTGTAGCCCTCCAGCTCCTCCAGTGGAATCTCAATGGCAACAAAAAAACTTTAAACATTTACAAATACCAAGGACGTTTATGAAATAATGTAAGAATGTGAATAATTAGTCTATAGGCTACCATATAAATGAGTTTTTATTAATATCCAATATGTCACAAACAGAAAATGTGGAACTGTCTTTAGAGCAGGATCACCAGCAGCTTGGTGCATGATTCAATCACAATCTGAAAAAGGAATGGAGCTGGTCTCCTATTTACAGGCTGGACTTACAGTTGTACAATTCTACTGTCGGTCTGACCACCTGCAGGTGTTTCTGAAATGGGAGGGGCCCACAGCTCTCACTCCTGGCTTAACCTGCAGTCGGTTTAGTACTTTACATGTTAACTGAATTGCCAAAGTCTCCAATAACAAAGAGTCCCCATCTTGCCACCCCACCCCCACAAACGGTTTGTAAATCCCTTCAATGTAAAGCCGGTAAAAGGGGCAATGCCCTACTTTGAAAAGTGAGTTTTGCATTTCAAATGAATACTGCATATGTCTCTCATCTTTCACTGCAATGAAAGATGAGAAACAAACATTGTAGAAGATCTCTTTCATAGAAGAATGTATAATTGTCTAATGTCTCTTGTCCAATTCACCTCACAGTGACCATGTGCGCTGGGGGAATTTTACCTGCAGGGAATAATCAGCATCTAGAACAGGGAAAAACCTGGAAGTTTGTAGAAATTACATACAGAGAGCGTCATCTGGTGGTACACGTTTACCTTGCATGATTAACCATTTTCTAAATATGAAAGGATACAGTTAGATTTCAGACAGACAGGCAGAAGGACAGACACACAGACAGATAGATAGATAGATAGATAGATAACGCCATCTAGTGTAAAAATGTAATTGTTTACCAGAAGTCCAACGCTTCAACAGCTAATTTTCATTTGCTGTTGAAGCGTTGACCTTGGTCATTTCCCGCCTTGACTTCTGCAACGCCGTCCTAACAGGTCTTCCAGCCTGTGCTGTGAGACCGCTACAGATGATCCAGAATGGTGCAGCTCGCTTTGTTTTCAACCTGCCAAAGCGATCGCATGTCACACCCCTTTTCACTGAACTCCATTGGCTTCGCTTAGCTGCACGCATCAAATTCAAATCACTAATGCTGACATACAGAGTGTTTGATGGATCAGCGCCAATCTACCTCAACACCCTCTTAAAGCCTTATGTAACTGCCCGCTCGCTCTATTCTTCCAAGGAGCGCCAACTAACGCGACCAAAGCCCCGTGCAGGCCAATCTAAACTCTTCTAATTTGCGGTTCTACGCTGGTGGAGTGACCTTACATACACTATCAGAGCATCAGATTCTCTTTTCACCTTCAAGAAGTCCTTGTAATCCAGCTCTTCTGAGAGCATCTCCTGCCCTGAAAGATCTAAAGGCACTTACTAAGTCCCTGATATTAGTTAGCACTCTTGGGCCTTCTGCGTTTACCTAAATGCTGTAAATGAGTGTCATCATTAATGTTAAATCCTCTCCTAGCTTATTGCAGGTAAATTGCGTCGTAGTTCAATGTTAAACCCTCTTTTTGTAAGTCGCTTTGGATAAAAGCGTCTGCTAAATGCATAAATGTAATGTAATGTAGTAAATTACAGGTGTCAATATTAACAACAACAAATTAGTAATAATACAGTTTATTTAAAAGTCGCCTTATGTGGCTTGAATACAATTTCATCTGCGAAATCAAAGCTCTGTGCTACCAAATTTCATTGATGTAAAGTATGTTACAAGTTTCATTTTAAGTAGTACAGAGACAGATATTTATATTTTAAGCTTATTGTTTTTTTTTTCTCTTCACATAGTAAGAACCCTGTGGTAAATATCGGTCCTGCAATGGATTTCTATATGTACACCTTATTATTTTAATATCGGACCTTCTTCCTACTCTTTTGTCAACTACTGAATTAAAATGCTTTCATTTTCCTCAGGTAAAAAAAAAAAAATCAGAAACAGGTAAAAAAAAAAAGAGGTATGACTAAATAGTTATTAGATAACCAAGCAGCTGTCAAACTCAGTAACTTGGCTTCTAAATGGGATTCAGATGCTTAGAAAGTGATGAATTTCACACAGTTCCATTAAAGCTTGCAGGCTGGTCTGGGCATTCAAGAGGAAATGAAACAGGAACAAATATTCGCAGTGATTACTGTTGCCAAGCCGCTAATTAAAAGTGCATTCCCCCTGTGATGGCAAAGAAACAGTCGCTTAGCCACCCAGCAGCAATATGTTGCAGCTCTATTCAGCAGCATCTCGAGACCGTTTAACAATTTGGAACACTTAAAGCCCTGTGGGATATACAGCAGAAGCAAATCTGACAGATAGTTCAACTGCTTTATTAAAACCTATGGCAACAATAGTCTAGCTTATTCCTTGCTGTTTACTTTTTCCTCTGGCTGCTGCACCGCTGGAGATCTGAAGCATCCCAGTGAGAATGTTAAAATGATGCTGACCAGCAGAATTATGGCCTTTTGTGTCTATGTGGCTATTTTCCTTGATTTGCTCCTTAGATCTCAGCAGCCTTTAGGCAGTATAAGCTCACTCGTCTTACTTTGACAGGTAAAGATTTAAACTCCAGGAAACGTCCCGATGTTACACAGATAAAAAAAAAACGTTAGCTGTTGAAAACCCTGTAGCATGACTGTATGTGTTGGGCATGCTGTGGGCCACGAGCAACAGTCAGTCCTTGGTCATTTCACAACGTTTCAATTCTCTTCCCATCATTATTTTTTGTGATGAGCCATGTACACAATACAAATGTTTTTATTAAAATCCCATTAAACAATTTATACAAAGCAGTTGTTTTATATATGTTACGAAATGAAAGATGTTTATCACAGTTATTATTCACCACCTGTCAGATACTCTTGATAATTTAACTGGACTAAACCACATTTGAGACAACTAATGTTTTTTCTATCCCATGTTATTAGTGCAACTCGATTCCTTTGATTTGTAAAGAGAAACCCTCCATTTTTTTGTTTCCTAGCAGGTTAACAGAGGACTGGTGCCCAATTACACTAGAGGTAATAAACTGCCAATTTTTCAAATTAGACAGCAGAGCTCACGCACTTTACTTGTAGTTGTTGTGTGTGACTAATTTTTCCCCTTGAGTTCCTGGAACTTTGTTGACAATGATTTGGTTTTGGAGACATGCAATATCATGAACTGTAAATGTGTAAGTATTGATGTGTAAGGCCTCACCTTAATCAAAGACCAACATGTTGGTGGTTTTAAGATGGAACAAAGTGAAAGTGTAAGGTAATGCGATCAGTGACTCGAGCAGAGGTGAATATTGCGAGTAAGAATAATATATTGTGGGGAAGAATAATGAACAGAACGTAAACCGGAACAGGGCAAGCAGAACAGGGCAAGCGGAACAGGAACTACGCAGAACTGGAACGTAAACAAACAGAGAACTGAAGTGGGACGCGGAACGTAAACAAACAGAGAACTGAAGCGAGACGCGGAGACTACAAACGTGAATAAACAAAGAAATCGAAAAAAACAAACCAGCTTAGGAACACGGGAAGGGGAAAATAAACTAACGGACGAGATAACAACAACAATAATAATAATAATCACAAGGAACCCATAAAGTAAATAAACTGAGACAGGGAACAGGGGAGAAAAGGATGGGGGGGGAAGCACGGGAAACCGGAGACTACAGGAAAACAAAAACCAAAGGAAAGCAAGGACGGGACCTGAGGAGATTGATGAAGGGGAAACAGCCAGGACAGAGAATCAACGAGCAAGAGGGAAAGGCTTACTGGGAGACGTGGAGGAACAAGCAGGAGAAGGCGCAGAGAGACGAGGAGGGAAGCAGACGATCCAGCGGTGAGTGAATGAATAAACCAAGCTTAAATACTGAGGAGCAGGAGGTGGAGTGGTGGAGATGATGATTAGAAGATTGAGAACAGATGTGAGTGATGATTGAAAACAGATGAGGGAACACACACACACACATACACATAAACACACACAGGGAGAAAGAGAGAGCGAAGGAAAAAACTAGAGAACAGAAACAAAAACGAAGACTCAACCAAACTAGAAAATAACCTAAAGAAAACAATAACTAATAATATAAATAATGAAAACAACAAAAAAAACAAGACTACTTATGACAAACTGAACCGAACCAAAAACACAGATTTGACAGAAAGCATATCTGAGAGAATATAAAAAGAAAAAATTATGTTAATTGAATAACATGCAAAAATAACTTACAGAACATATGAGAAGCCTACTTAGTGTTATAGTGTGGGTCACATTTTATGTTATAAATGTATATTTGATGAAAGAAATGATTAAATTGGACTGGATTAGCAGTAAGGTAAACTTAAATAAGATGTTTATGAAAATTTATTTAATCGTGATCATGAGATTAGCACACGAGGAGACATCTCTTCACCTGTCGATCCTGATTCAGTTCGGACAAATTAGCAAAGAAGTTTAGATTACCTAGTCTATCGTGGTCAAAAAAGAAGAGAGGGAACCTCGACTGAGCACCCAGGTGTTCTGGCATCGCTGGTTTCAGATAGGGTTTAAAGGAGGTTAATTAGTTAACGACTCTAAAATTAAAGATCTGAATAGAATAGAGACTTTAAATTAGTTCCAAAGGAATGATTTATAGTCATAAATCAATACATTAAAACATTCTCAGGAAATAAGATTGTGGCTGGTTCTGTCCGTTTCTTATTTCTCAGGTCACCCACTAGAGGGCAGCAGCAGGCTTTGTGAACGTGCTGGTTGCTGTGGCTACGCCTGTGATTGCTCACAGGTTTAATCCATTTTCTGAACATGACAGCAATATAAGAGGAACTGCTCCTCTGCCTCTCACACATCTGTATGCGTGTCTGCAGGGGCTGTCTGCTCCAGCACTGTTCTCTACCACAAGAACCCCTGGATCCAGAACAACTGGATTACCTTTGAAGTAAATGACAACACAACCTATTGTCCAGTGTTCTGATTTTGGAGGAGTGAATGCTGCAAAGTTAATGGCTTTACTATTGTTTGTTATTACAACATATGGGTTCCTGTTGTGGTTCAGTGTAGGGACTCTAAGACTCTGACCAGATTAAAGAAACTGATATGAGTTTGGTTCTAATATGGTCCTGGGCCTGTCTTATTATTGCTTGATTAAAAATGGTCAGAAATGAGGTATGCTGCTTAACTCCTGACAGCTCTCAGTGTTTGGTTCAGCTTCTTGACCCGCAAACTCTTGGGAGAACAGTAATCAGTAAAATAATGTTTATTTTACAATAGATGTGAAATATACAAGGACTGACTGAGATCTGGAGTGGCAGGATGACATGGAGGATGTCCACCAGGGAGAGGTGAGTGGATTTGGGGTTTGTGTGTGGATTATGGTCGTTGGCGAGGTCTTGATACTGGGGCTAGAGAGAATGTAGATGAGGCTGGTGCAGTGGAGCCAGGCTGACACATAGTGGAGACTGGAGCAGAAGCAGGGGGAGGTTGGAGGAGAGGTTTACCAGGCATGGAAAGACGGTTCAAAGACAGAGAGATAAGGTTCTTGGTGAAGTTGACCTTGGTTGAGCACACAAGAGAGTCACTAGTGACACACAAGGAATCATGGAAACGAGAAGCACATAAAAAACAGACTCTGAGGAAAATTACTGACTACTTAAGCTGCAGAGCTGATGGGCTGCAGCTATGCAGCAGGAATCCCAGCCCTGCAGTCAGCCTCCTATGAGCCCTTGGGTGGATGATCTGGGAAGTGAAGACAGCAAAAAACAAACAAAAAAAAAACAGCCACAACCCTATAGTCTGACATCAGCTTCATACTTCTTTGTATCAGACAAGTAGGTTTGGCCTTAGTATGACAGACAGGTTACCAAACCAGCCCAAAATACCATACAAAATGAATGCTCTCTATTACAGCACTGTAAAAGAGCAGCATCATTTTCTGACTGACACCTAAAGCCCTCAACCCGCATAAAAGTTGTAGTCTCTGCTGGATGCTATTGCAGACATATTCAGCCTGAGCAGTCTAAAAGAGTTTCTTGTCAAACTGCATCCTAAAGTATTAGTGTCATGGTCTGTGTTGTTTTGGTCGCTGGTCAGTTTGCTGTAGTTGTGGTTCACTTTTTACCAAGTTATTGTTTTCCTTATGTTATTTCCTTTTCTGGTGAGTCTTCTTAGATGTTGTTTTATAGTCTTATGTGTGTTCCCCTGCTCTCTCTCTACTCCTCAGCTTATTTTCCCCCTTTAACCATGCACACCTGTTTTCACTCTCTTACATAATTAATCTCTGGTCCACCTTTCACCCTTTAGCATTTAAGCCTGGCTTTTCTCTCCACTCACCGCTCGATCATCAACGTTAGGTTCCTCCCTTTTCTATGTCCTTGTTGTCGTCCTCGTTACCTCCAGTGTTCCTTCTGAGTTCCTCGTTGTCTCCAGTGTGCCGTTCTCTGTTCCGCTCCTCATCTCATGCCACGCCAGCATTCAATCTCTGTGTTCCATAGCTGTTCTGGGTTCCTGTATTCATCATCCAAAACCTGCAATAAAATCATCATCTCATTCTACGCTGTCTACATCTTCTGCATCTGGGTCCATCTCAACACAGCATTTCATGACAATTTGTAGGAATCTAGCGAGGCAGTTAATTGTTTATGGATGACGATTGATGAGTGGTTTCCAACTGGCTTGTGGTCAAAGATCTTTTTCTGTGCTTTTTGTACATTCAGTCAGAAAATGTTCCTTATACAACTCAATAAAAGTTTAACTCGGCTCTCTGTAACTGTCTGTGTTATGTAAGGTAAATTAAAGACATGGATCCTTTAACCATTTGGGGATGTCTGTGGACAAGAAAAACGGTTCTAAAAGTTAGAACTACGCTTTGAGTCACCCCTATTATGGCCCTGTCTAAATATCAAAAGCGGTTTTATTACTGGGCTAAGATACGTCATGACTTGTTTGTTGTGATACAGGCTTGAGTTTTAGATAAAGCCTTTGACTCTTCAACTGAAGATGTCTCTGCAAAACCTTTTTCCACTAAAGCATTCTCAAAGAAGAAAAATAGATAGGCTCATAAAATTCCTGTCATATGAAATACTCCATACTATCCCTGATTCAACACACTTTCTACAAGAAACCATTTAACTGGGATTTGAGGTTGTTCATATTTGTCATTGATTAAGAAACAAAAGTACCATCAGAACATGATGATGCCATGAACAGATTTTGCTGCCATGAGTCGCCATGTTTATGCCAATCTGACCTTTTAAAATTATGCCACTAAAATTTGGGTTTCAAATTTTACCAGTTTTTTTTGGGTAACATAGCACAATAAATAAATAAATAAAATAAACCAAAAAAAAACGGATTGAAAATAATCGATAGCAGACATAAACCTTGGGAAGGCTTAAAACATTCATAATTGGGGTTTGTGGAGAACCCAAATGCAGAGCATGTTGTGATAGTAACAGTTCTTTAATAATAATTAAAAAAAACAAAGACTTAAAGGGGTGATTCATAAAGAGCAAGCAGGAAAAGGTAATCAATCCATCAGGGAAGGACAGAAACAGAGGCTAAAATGCTGAAGAGTGTGATTGCTGGCAAACAGGGTATAGCTGCGAGAGAAGGCAAACAGGTAGACTGGAGGGAAATGAATAATTAACACAGAAGGGGTTAAACGAGGTCTCAAAGGATCTAAAAGAAGGAAAAAGCCTGATACAAATATACAACAAACAGAACACAACAAGGAACTACGAAAATGAGCACAAAGAAATATTAACTTATATGACAAGATGTTTTGAGCAATATTAAAAACAGGAAACTGGATAAAACATTACAAAACTTCAATGAATATAGTTGAACATGCAGATAGTGAAGGCGTATAAACGAGCCTTTACACATTGTGACAGAAATAGACACTTTGCACAGTGATAGGGGTTCCGGGAAGATGGCGGCGTGAGTGGTCGCTCTTTGCAAGCTCTCCCGATATTGTCTAGATAGAGAGCTTTTATTGCTATTTTAACGCAGGGAAAAGTTTATTCTGAGACCTTTGTTAAGTATTGTGCTTAAAAAGACATCCTGAAAACTTCAAAGAATGGCTGCAAGTGGTAAGCGCTAATCCGTCAGCACAGAAAATACACCAACTAAGATGTCGGCTAAAAGCCGCAAATCGACGGGAGAACATGACTTCGCTGAAAACATCATAGCAACTGTAAAGTTGACGATAAACGAGAGAGCAGACGGTCTTCAAGCAAGCATAAATGATCTAAAAGATTCGATGGATGTTGTTCATGCAGAAATGAAAGAAATGCAAGAAAAGATAACAGAAACCGTCAGGAGAGTAGAAAAATCTGAAAAAGGGTGCTTCAAATGGTAAATAAGCTGCACAAACTTTCACGTTATAAAAGAAGATGGGACTTGCGACTTTCGGAAAAAAATTAAGAAGAAGGTGAAAATGTTCGTAGCAAGGTTATTTCCATTTGCCAAAAGACAGCGCCAGGATGCAAAGAAAACCTACCAGAGGTCATCGACAGCGTACACCGGCTGGGTCGCGTTACAAACACTGGACGTCCTCGAGAAGTGATTATCCAGGTCTCCATGAGGCACTACAGGGACACGGTATGGAGGGCGGCCAAGCAGACATCTTTTCTGAAATAAAGCAACCTGCGCTTCAAGGAGGACTTCTCTCCAGAGGACCGTCAGAGAAGAAACATGCTGCCGCCGCTGGTGAAAAAAGCACGCGAAGAAGGAAAAACTGCCCTTTACATCAGTCCCAGAGCCTTTGTTATTGACAAAGAGGGAAAGAGGCAAGAACTTGAACTTGCTAATGACTAGAAGTCATCTTGAGAATCAGAACTAACAGTTAAGTAATTACTTATATGGAAAATATCATAATATAAATATTATTATTGGTGGAGACTTCAACTCGACTCTTAATGATGCATTAGATAGATTTCCTCCAAAGGCTAATACAACTCCAAACACAGTTCTAGAAAACTTGATATCAACGTTTGGCCTGACTGATGTATGGAGACAAAAAATAGAATCAAGGATCAAGAATCAAGAATCAGTTTATTTATATAGCGCCAATTTACAACAGATGTCGTCTCAAGGCACTTTACAAGAAAATCAATTCAAATCAAAGATACATCATAAACAAATCAGTTTGAAAAACTTTCCAATCTAAGGAACCCCAGCAGATTCATGGAGTCATTGACTTGCAGCATTCACTCCTCTGGAATCAGCAGACCTAAACAATGACTTGTGTTGTCGTTGACTTTACAGAAATCCCTCATACTGAGCATGCATGTAGCGACAGTGGAGAGGAAAAACTCACCTTTAACAGGAAGAAACCTCCAGCAGAACCTGGATCAGTACAAGCAGCCGTCTGCCACGACTGACTGGAGGTTTGAAAAGACAGAAAGTTAAATTAGAAGCACAGGATACTGAAATAATAGAGATTATAGCAGCAGTTGTAGAACGTCACTGGAAGCATCTCAGCCCATGTTCTCCTCCAAGAAGCTGTCTCAGCTAACAGAACGCCAGCCCAGGTGTGGTTACTATGGGGAGAAAAACACTAAGAGAAAACAAAAGGTTAACAAGGTTGAAATAACGGTAACTAAGCAGAATAGCAAAATAGCACCAAAGTTGAATTTACATGGCAAAACAAAACAGGCTCCTTTAAATCGAGAATTGATTGCTGGTTGGTTTCTGATTTAATAGCTGATGAAATTAAGTCGGAGATTCTTCCAGCTCCTTTATCAGATCACAAGCTTATTTTAATTGAAGGAGCTAATTTAAAGCAGTACAGAAAAAATAAAATTACAACTTACTGGAAACTCAATTCTTCACTGTTAGAAAAAAAAACACTTTAGAAGAAAATATTAAACAAATAATTATGAAGTATTGGAATACAGCTTGCAGTCAGAAGGACTTTAGTAAAAATTGGGAACTTCTAAAATATGAACTTCGAAAAATGTTTATGAAAACTGGAACTGAAATTGCAAAAAGGAAAATAGAATCAGAAATAATAAAATAAATTATCTCATTGAACAATGTTCTGCCAGAAAATATATCTGAAGAACAAAAGATTATATTAAACCATTTACAACTGAACCTTGACAATATTTACATTTCTAAAGCTAAAGGAGCGTACATTAGATCCTTGAATACACTTGAAGACAAACAAACGTCCATCAATCAATTAAAACTAAATAAAGCACCGGGGACTGATAGCCTCAATACAGATTATTATATAAAATTTTTAGGATCAGCTATCGCCATTTTTACATCAAGTTTATATTGAAAGCTTGAATTCTGGATCACTTCCACCTACAATGACCCAAGGTCTGATTACACTGATCCCTAAACCACAAAAAGACAAGTTTCTTCTGGATAACTGGCGACCAATTACATTACTACAAAATGACTATAAAATGATTGCAGGTTGTATTGGTACAAAAATTAAGAATACTCTTAAAGAAGTGGTTGATGAACCTCAGTCTGGATTCATACCAGGTAGACATACAACTAATAATATTAGGCTTATATTGGATCTTCTAGATTACTCAGATTTAATAGAGGGGGATGGTCTCATATTATTTCTGGACTTTTTTCAAAGCCTTTGACATACATTTTTGTTTAAAGCATTAGGGGTATTCGGATATAGACAAATCTTAGTTAGAAGCTGTCAACTGTTATATAGGAATTGTAATGCATCTGTAAAATTGTCACATGGCTGCTCTAAAGGATTTTATTTGAAAGGAGGTCTCAGACAAGGGTGTCCAGTCTCCCCATATTTATTTATTCTGGCCATGCAAGTTCTTTCAGTTAAAATCAAGGAAATAATTAATTAATTGCAAACACAAATATCGTAATTTCCCAACTTGCTGATCACACTGCACTTTTCTTAAAGAATAAATGTGAAATAAAAAACTATTGAAATCATCAACACCTTCTCCAAAGCTTCTGGTTTGACTCTAAATCTGAACAAATGTGAACTACTTTCCATTAAATCTAATTTAAAAGGCACATTCCTCAACATTCCTATAAAAGACAAAGTTAAATGTCTTGGAATCAAGGTAATTAAAGATCAAAATGTAATATCAATAGAAAATTTTAACCCCATAATTAAAACAGTTGAACAAAGATTTAATCTGTGGCTCCAGTGAGATCTCTCTCTTTTGGGACCTTCACTATTAGTCAAAGCTGAAGGCTTATCTGGACTCGTTTATCCAGCCCTCGCTCTTGATATTCCCAAACAGATCAGTTCCAACATTAATAAAATAAACTTTTACTTTATATTGAAACAGAAATGCCATCTCATCAAGAAAAATATGCTAATGAATAAAGTTGAAAAAGGCTGAATTGAAGCCCTTGACTTCACATCTTTAAACAATTAATTCAAAATTAAATATATAAAAAATCTTCTGAAAAACCCAAACTCTATATGGAATCCTATTCCTATTTACAACTTTGACAAAATTGGAGGATTACCCTTTCTTTTTAGATGCAATTACAGTATAGCCAAAATACCCTTAAAATTATCTACGTTTCATAAACAAATGCTGTTAAGCTGGTCACTTTTGTACAAACACAATTTTTCTCCTCATAAATATTATATCTGAAATAATTAAGACATTAAATACAAAAAAAGACAATCATTTATAGAAAATGGTTTGATAGGGGAATATTACTTGTAAGCCAGTTACTAAATCCAAATGGTCATTTATTGTCTTATTCTGACTACATGTTGCTTTTTTCAATTTCCTGTTACCCCTAAAGAAAACGCTGTTGTGTTTGACGCAATCCCCAGCCGGTCATTAAAGCTTTTATCATCTTTACCTCCGGGTCAAATTCACCCACTGCCGAATTTTGATCCAAACTCCATTTATATTGATTATGATTGTCCTTTTATAAGTAAGAAAACATCTAACAAAATGTTAAGAAATATTCTATTACGAGATGTTGTTTTTTCACCAGCTTGAATATTTTATTGGTCCAACATTTTTGAAAATGTAAATTGGAAGTGGACTTGGTTGCCACTAAAAAAATACTTAATAAACAATAAAGTAAGAGAAATTTCTTTTAAAATTATTCATAATGTTTATCCTGTTAAAGCATTTCTGATGAAATGATATAAATTGGATTTGGACCCTATGTGCACTTTCTGTAATTATACCAAAATATTCTGGAGAGATATGTCAAATTTGTTTCATCAAAGATATTTTAATATTACCTTAACAGATAAGGATGTTTTGTTTGGGATGGAGAAATCTGAACTTGTTAAAACAGAATCTTTATATATTGTTAACTTTTTTATTATTTATGGTAAATATCATATTCACACCTCCAAATATTCACAACAAAAACTTTATTTCCAGATTATATTATCATCTATTAATATCTATATAGAATCCATAAAAAATAGCTAAACTGTTAAAGCCATTTAAATAATAACTGCCCTTAAAGAACTGCAACCCTCGATCACCGATTTGATTTGACACTGTAAAATGATTATTCTATGTTCTGTAAAGCCCTCTGTTGTTGTATCTGTTTGTAATTATTAGCTTTCTATGTTGTTCTTGTATGTTCTTCTTTAGCAATAAAAAAAAAAAAAAGAAATAAAATTTGCAGAGTGATAAAATCAGGCTAGACCAACTGTTTCTTTGAATTTTTCATTTTGATCCCCCGCCCTTCATACTTTTTTAGGGTTTAATATTGTCTTATATTTGAGAAAATCATTGTGGGTTGTATAGACTGAAGTGTTGCTGTATGTGTTGTTTGTTGAGGCATGCTGCTTTAAATGTGAAAGCAGCTGTCTGTTGAGTGTGAAGTGCCTGGGGGCTGCAAACCTTGTTGTTAACAGTTCTTTGATCGGCGCTGCTTGGAGGAAAGGATCGTGCAATGAAGTGAATTCCCAGCAGCCGCGGATGGTAACATCAGCTGAGAGGCAAACACATGCAGGCAAAGTTGGAAGGCACAGATGTTTATTGGTCTGTTTTATGAGAGACACATTGGGGGCATGCAACTGTTCAATAAGAGGGACGAAATGGAAACGTCTAAATCATTTCTCCCTTTTACTAGAAAAGACACAGACGTGTTTAAGTCTTTGCCTGGGAAGATTTAGCCAAAAGTGCTCGGGGTCTATTTTATATCTGAGTCACACACAAAAAAATAGAACTGGAAATAAAACCAGCACGTTTGAAGTTAAAACATTTTGGTTGTATTATACAAATTAACGCTATTCACAACTGTTGCCAAAAATAAAATAAAAAAATCATACTACCATTTTTAGAAACAGTTTACATTTGCTTCCCCTCTTAGTTCTTTTAAGATTAAACGCACTGCACCACATCCATATAAAGGTAACAATAAAAAGCCAACAGAGTTTTTGGTTACAGCCCCCTGAAACTCACCTTAAAGTTTGAGAATTATTTCTTTTTTCTTAAAATGGTTGCCTTTATATATACTTGTTGCATTGTTTTCAGACATGCTGCAGGTACTTAGGATACTCAAAACTGAAAGAAAGGTGGGGTTTAGCATGCTGTTGGCCTTCAACAGTGTGTCTCATGTGCCTTACATGAGACACACTGAAAAAGGTTAGACTGTTTCACAGAGGTAGGTAAACATGTTCGACATCCCATGAAAAAAGTTTGAGCAAGCTACCAGAGCAAAGACAGAGAAAAAGCCTCAAATTATGAAAGAGTTGTGATTTTTTATGTTTGAAAATATACACTATCATGAACGAACCCACCCATCGTTTAGGTACCAGGTTTAAAATTGTAAACTTTGTTTTTAGAGTTCTGTTTCAGGATGTGGGGGAAACTCAGCTGGATCACTTTTACTAAGTTCTGTATCACAATTAGTCTGATAAGCATTTGATGTGCCAAGTCCAATCCAGTGGATCTGGGATGTTCTGTAACTTGGTCAGATTGTACCAACTGCTCCTGAGTGTTAAGGTTTCATTCTGTTATGCTTGTTTAGATCTTTTGCTATTCATTCACAATTCATCCATTAACGTATGCGACAAAGGCTGTTTTTTTTTTTTACCTTAAGATTAAGCCTTTTGTTGTTTTATTTCTAGACACCTTTGCTTAGTTTATCTGTTACTGTATCTTAGAAAAAAACAATCTATTCGATACTTTATGGAAAGAAAATACTAAATCAAGAGACAGTTACAGTGTCTGTGTTTTTGTTCTCTGTTTAGTTTGCTGTAGTTGTCTTGTTTTATATTGTTATGATTAGTTATTGTTTACTTTAGCTTATTTTCTATTTTGGTTGAGTGTTTGTTTTTGTTCTTTTCTGTGTTCTCAGGTTCCCCCTGCTGTGTCGCTCTTCCTCTCGGTGTTTTCCTTCAGTTCCATCATCATCATAATTCACATCTGTCTCTAATCATCTAATCATCTTCTCCACTACTCTTCCTCCTGCTCCTCAGTATATAAGCCTGGTTCCCTCATTCACTCACCGCTGGATTATTTCCTACCTTACTTCTCGTTGCTCCCCTGCTGTCCTTCCTCGTTCCAGTTCTCCTCGCCACTCAGTAAGTTTCTCCTTCTGCTCGCCTGGTCTCATCTTGCTGGTCTCCATCGCTCCTCGTGTTTTTCCGTTCACTCCTTTATCTTATTTTGTTCGTTGTTTGTTCCTTCGTTGCTTGTAGTTTCTCTCGCGCCCCTCTCAGTTGTTTATGTTTAAGTTTGTTCTTGTTTATATTCCATTCTAGTTCCGGTCCCGCCTTTTACCTTGTTTTGTTGTTCCTACTCCGTGTCGCATTGTTTATGTTCCATTCTTGTTTCAGTCCCGCGTCTATTCCTTGGCTTGTTGTTCCTCCTCCGTGCCACGTTTATTCAGTTCTATTCATGCGGCGTTCATATGATCCTTACAATAAATAAATATTCTCTATCGCAATCCACCTCTGCTCAAGTAATATTTCCGTTTTGTGACATACAGATATATAGTTATTACAAAATCTTTTCGTAAAATCGTCTGTAAGATTAACTGGCAGCAGTCATACAAATGTTTGGACTCTCGCTCTTAGTTATTCCAATTCCAACATTTGTTTAAAAAAGGTTACAGTAGAAATAATGACATTGCATACTATCAAGGATAACAGTGATACTTCACACATACCAGATACACCAGACAGCTTCTTTTTCAGTTAAACAGTATTAAATTTATCATTAAATTAATGAAAAAGTGAAAACCTTGGTGTCACTTGACTCAAGATTCATTAGGACTGCACGATGCAACCTGTTAGGTCACCACATTCAGAGACAGTAACATTGTTTGTTATAAGATTTAAATGAGAGCAAAGGAGTTTACTAGAAAATATACATGATAACATGTTAGTATCAACGAATCAACTCCCTCTAATTGTTCCAACTTTCACATTCCTCGAAGTACTGGGAGAGGTGGAGGAGTAGGAAGCATTTTCCAATTAGGTTTATTAATTAATCCCAGGCCAACTAATAGTTATAGTTCTTTTGAACATTTAACCCTTAGCCTTCGTCATCCAACCTCTAAAAGAATTAAACCACTTCTGTTTGTTATTTTGTATCGTCCGCCAGGTCCTTACTCTGAATTTATAGATCAGATCTCAGATTTTTTATCTGATATAATGTTAAACACTGATAAAATCATTATAGTGGGAGATTTTAACATTCATGTTGACACCAAAAATGACAGTCTAAATGTAGCCTTTACTGCCATTTTAGACTCAATTGGCTTCGCTTAAAAAATCCAAACACCTACTCACTCTCTTGGTCACACTTTAGACCTTGTGCTGACTTATGGCATTGAGTGTGAAAAAATTATAGTGCTGCCTCATAACCCTCTCCTTTCTGACCATTTTTTGATAACTTTTGAGTTCTTTTTCACCGAGTACTTAAAATCTGAAAGAAAATGTTTTCATAGTAGGTGTCTATCGGAAAACGCTGTAACAGCCTTCAAAGAATCCATTCCACCTTTAATTTCTTCAGTATTTCAGAAAAATGCAGTGGAGGGCAACAAATTAATTTTATGCCCTACACAGATTGATGCTGTTGTTCATAATATTACGTCCTCATTGCGTACAACATTAGACAATGTACCCCCCATTAAAAGGAAAGTGATTACTCATAGGAGGTTGGCCCCCTGGTTTAATTCAGAACTTCGTATCTTGAAGGGAAAAACCAGGAAATTGGAGAAAAAATGGCGGTTTTCGCTTTTAGAGGAGTCTTATTTATCCTGGAAAAACGGTGTGCTTCTGTATAAAAGGACACTGCGCCAAGCTAGATCTGCATATTTTACTTTACTAATAGAGGAGAATAAGAACAATCCTAAGTTTCTTTTTAATACAGTTGCTAAACTTACGAGAAATGAAAACTCTGTTATATTACCCATTCCTCCAACTCGTAGCAGTAATGACTTTATGGAATTCTTTATTGATAAAATTGAATCTATTAAAACTAAAATTGATTGCCTCCTACGAAACATAACTACCACCTCAATAAGCAATGAGGTACTGAATGTGGCGCTGGAGCCTGATCTCTGTTTGAAGTGTTTGCTCCAGTTGAGCCTTCTGAGCTTTCAAAAATACTTTATTCATCTAAGCCTTCAACTTGTATGTTGGATCCAATCCCCACAAAATTGTTTAAAGAAGTATTTCCTATTATTATTACCCCCATTTTGGAAATGATTAATCTGTCATTAGTGAATGGTTATGTACCAGAGGCTCTTAAGGTAGCTGTAATAAAACCCCTACTTAAGAAACCTTCTCTTGATCAAGAACACTTAATAAATTACAGACCCATATCTAATCTTCCTTTTTTATCTAAAATCCTTGAAAAAAATGTTGCTAATCAACTGAGAGAGCATTTGATGAATAATGACCTATTTGAAGAATTTCAGTCAGGTTTCAGAGCTCATCATAGCACTGAGACAGCTCTCCTTAAAGTTACTAATGATATTCTCATGGCCTCAGACAATGGGCTCGTGTCTATTCTAGTTTTGTTAGATCTCAGAGCTGCTTTTGACACAGTCAAACACAATATCCTCATTGAGAGGCTCGAACACACTGTGGGGATCAAGGGAACAGCACTAAGCTGGTTTAAATCGTATTTGTCTGATAGATCCCAGTTTGTTCATTTAAATGACAAATCCTCTCCGCATTGTAAGATTACTTGTGGAGTACCACAGGGTTCTGTACTTGGCCCAATTCTATTTACTATATACATGCTCCCTATTGGTAAAATCATCAGACAGCATGGTGTTAATTTCCACTGTTATGCTGATGATACACA